>JACEFZ010028340.1:382500-504845 GCA_014155875.1 Cepaea nemoralis
AATGAAAAATAAGGTAAGAATATATTCCTTCTACTTTCCTGTCTATTTCAATTTCCATTCTACGTTATTTACCAAATGTGTTGCACGATAATGCTCGTCCGCATGTCGCAAAGATTGTGCAGGAAACATTAGCAAGGAAGAAGTGGGAAATTTTGCACACATCCAGCCTATAGTCCTGATTTGTCACCATGTGATTTTCATTTGTTCGGACCTCTAAAAAAAGAGCTCTCAAGGGGCAACGATTTCATATAGATGGAGACGTTAATGAACGCGGTAAATACTTGGTTCAGTGAGCAACCACGATCCTTTTTTGCGGACGGCATTCGCCGCCTACCTAAGCAATGGGATGCTTGCCTGAATGCCTACGGCGACTCCTTCTAATCAACCCATGGTGCCTAATTCATTCAAAATGAATGCTTTGTTTAATTCTACCACACCTGTTAATGTTTCTTTCATTCTTTTGTAATAAAGCCATCGGAACGAGTTTCAAATGAACGTCCCTAATATATATATATAAATATATATTTTATATATATAAAACACTAGCTGACCCGGCCCGGCTTCGCCCAGTCCTTTTTGGGGAGCATCTCATTTAATTCATATAAGTAGTCATATAAGTTCCCGTTCCCGTTACCGACTGTCTGTCTGTCTGTCTGTCTGTCTGTCTGACTCGGCCCGGCATCGCCCAGTCCTTGGTGGGGAGCATCTCATTTAATTCATATAAGTAGTCATATAAGTTCCCGTTCCCGTTACCGACTGTCTGTCTGTCTGTCTGTCTGTCTGTCTGTCTGTCTGTCTGTCTGACCCGGCCCGGCATCGCCCAGCTCCTGGTGTGGAGCATCTAAATTAATTCATATAAGTAGTCATATAAGCTCACGTTCCCGTTCCCGACTATCTATCTGTCTGTCTGTCTGTCTATCTGTCTGATCCGGCCCGGCTTCGCCCAGCCCCTGATGGGGAGCATCTCATTTAATTCATATGGGTAGTCATATAAGTTCCCGTACCCGACTGTCTGTCTGTCTGTCTGTCTGTCTGTCTGTCTGTCTGTCTGTCTAATCATTTATTGGTTGCAGTTAGAACAACCTTAGATAAACGAAGACCAACTTACAAAAAGCATTAGAAAGAGCACTTGAAAGATCTTTACATCTTCCCCAATCAATTAACTTGGGTAAATGGAGCAGCGGCAGCAGCAGCAGAAGAAGAAGAAAAAGGAGGAGTAGGAGCTGGGAGGAGGAAGAGGGAGGAGGAGGAGAAAGAGAGAAGAGGAGGATGGAGGAGGGAGAGGGAGGAGGGGGAGGAGAAGAGGAAGAGGGTAGGAGGTGGAGGAGGGGAGAGGAGGAGGAGGAGGAATATAACGCATATGCCTGTAGATTTAATAATGGCTGAAGTTGTTCCATGTCTTCTTAGAGTTGGCGACAGTGTAAAGAAATATAAAATCTTCAAACTTGATAGAGATAAGGTAACTATTATTTATTCATTCTTTAAGCAAAAAAAGATGAGTTACAATGTTATGCATTATGCATTATTTTTATGAAAACTTTGAAAATGCCTTACAGATTGTATCATTATTTATTATAACTCATATGCCGGTACATAACTATGGACAAAGAGTTTATAAATCTTTGAAAACGATGCAACAATATGACTATAAGTTATACAGAAAAGTTATGCCCCTTGAAATAACTTTTACAGAGTTAAGTCCCCTGAGATATATGAAATTATAATGAAAAATGAAAAATGAAATAATATTGGGTAAGCAGCCGATTTCACACTAAAAAAAATATGACAGTGGGCTGCGCTGGATTTAAAAGGAAGACGTGTAGAAAATTTCATCTCAATCGGATGGGCCGTTCGCGAGCGCATAAAGGACATATGGACATACAGACAGACAGACAGACAGACAGACAGACAGACGGAGATCGCAATTTATATATAAGATTGTATGGACATCATACTCATTGGAAGCATATGCGGTTATGGTTAGCCATCTCGCATGGACGCTAAAGTCTCTTCATAAAATGCCTACAAAATCAAGACGGTCCCCGACTGATTTCTTTTAATCAATTTGCGGTTTCGTTAGATTCTTTTAGAAGTTTCTGATTCGTATTTCTGTCCGTCCATGGTTTATTATTTGCCCCCCCCCCCCCCCCACCCAGTAATCAGCTTGTCTGCTTATTGTCCGGGTTGCACATGCACGAAACAGAATAACTTCTATTTATAACTTCAACAATCTTTTTCTTATCAAAAACTAGGATCCCGCTGATCATCATAAACATTCTCCATATTATCATCAAGTGCCATGCAGCTGGCGTAGGCAATGATGTCTTTCTTCAATATCCCGTCTCTACGACTTCGTACCACTGATACAAGTCACTGGTAATATTCATATTGTAGCTAGCTCAATGGCCCACTTACTTAATAGCTCGGTTCCTTTTTGAACTGCCCCTCAAGTATGACCTTTAAAAGGCTATTCTGCCTTTTCATGTGCCAAAAAATAATTTCTTTGTCGAATCTTACATCTCTGTTATTAGTTTCATTGTCATTTTGTTATAGATGGGTAGGAGATCTCAGGGTCGGCCTCTACTACAATACAAAGATGTGTGTAAGCGGGACATGATTGATACAGGCATTGATAATGCACATTGGGAGCAAGTCGCCGCTGAACGTGTTGCATGGAGGGCAACTATCAGAAATGGAATAAAGACAAAAAAGAAAATGATTGCAGATAAAGAACACACAGAGCGTGAGAGACGTAAGATGGTGCATGATGGTGGAAATGACCATGTTTTCACATAATTTTCACTGTGGACAAACATTTACAGAACGAATTGGCCTTATCAGTCACACTCGCCACCGCCATGGGTCGTAGTTATTAAGATTTTTTGAAGCACAATGTACCAAACTATTGTCTGACAAGACGGAAAGGTGCCAATGTCATTTTGTTTATAACGCGCGCGCGCGCGCGCGTGTGTGTGTGCGTGCGCGCGTGCGCGTGTATGTGTGTGTGTGACTGAAATGGGTCAATGTAGGAATCAAGACTGAAAGTGAAGGTCAGTTTTACACACCATAAAATGACAACATACTGGCTTCAGCAGAAACATCTAGAGCATGATTTCTCAGTTGCAATCAAGGCATGTTTGTATTAACTGATTCAGCGCCGAAGGATTGTATATCGGCAAATGTGACCCTCCATTTCGACAGAAGAGCGATTTATCGCCATACTAGTGTCATCGTCTTATTTGTTCGTTTTGCAGTGTATTCCGTAATTTTAATGCTCAGTGAACGGAAATTTATATAATAATAATTGTTCATGTGATTGTGTACCATGTTTGGTTCAAATCTACTTCTTCGTTTGGCAGTGAATCAGTCAAAAACCATCTAAACAATGTTAATCCCCGATAGTCATTCTTGGTAGACATTATTTTTAAGATTACAAAATCATCAAGCACTTTTTCTTCAAACGTCCTGCACTTTCAAGCAGCAGGAGAAAGCTGCTACAACTGTCTCCAACAGCTACAAACTCAATCTAGGGGGTTCATCAAGCAGCTGCGGAGAATTTGGCTTTATAACACTAGCAATGGGCTACCAAGAGTAGCAATCGGCAGTCTAGGAATTAGCAAGAATAATAAACAACAAGACAATCACAAGTGAAAAGTAACTAGGAAACATTCATCAGCAAACACAGAGACAACTGGTCCGTGATACAACTACACAAATGTGAAGACATTGATGATGCTTATGCATCATGACTTGAGCTCTAGCCCCAAGAAAAGGATGAGCCTGAGATCACTAACTGTCCCCACTCTTCAAATTTTCATGTCTGAATTGTATTTTACAGTTTTACTGGAGAACTCCCCAACGTCATAGTATCCTACTCCACCAGTGTATTATTACAACGGATTTACAGTCACAGCGACCTTATGGGAAATGAGAAAGCCGATAGATTTACTCAAGCAAGAGTCATCAACTAGGAAAGAGACAGACCCGGCAGTCCAATACATTCCCAGGTTTAAAGGTTTTTAAAGCTAAGAGGATCAACTTCATTGCACCAGGTTTTATTCCATAAAGTTCGGTCTCTTTCCGCAGGGCGGCCTGCCGAAATCGTCACACAAAGCACGAACTCCTTGCTCTAGCGAAGACCCCCAAGAGTCTTCGAGAAAACTGCACTCGTGACCCAAACAAGGTGGCCAAGAATCGAACCCACAACGGGAGGCAGGCCGGGTAACCACTTGACCACGGCGAATCCCTATATTCTCAGGAGCACCACAAGAGATCGGCTGGTGTGCAAAATGATCTACAAGCCAAACTATTTTAAATGAAATGTCCCACTTAAAAAGCCAATGATACATCAACGGCCTGAGATAGAAACTCATCATCATCATCAAGTGCCGTGCCGGCTGGCGTAGGCGTTCATGGCTCTCCATAGATCTCGGTCTTTGGTTTTCTGGATCAACTCTGCTGCTGATATCCCTCCATGCCACCGTCTCAATCCATCCAGCATCACTTCTCTTGGTCTACCTCTGCCTCTCTTCCCCTCGATCTTTCCAGTTGTTACGATGTTCTCCAATGCCTCTCTTCTCATCACATGACCGAGGAAAGCTGCTTGTCTCTGTCTTATTGTTGTATATAATGTTCTAGTTTCGTTAGCCTGTTTCAGGCAGTCGTCGTTAGTTACTCTGGCAGTCCAAGGAATTCGCAACATTCGTCTCAGGAACCACATCTCTGTTGCTTCTAATTTCTTCTTAATTTGTTCATTTACATTCCAAGATTAACTGCCATACAGCAAAACTGGTTCTACATAGCATTTCAGCACTCTCTTTCTTACATAGAAACTACAGAAACTAATTTTCCAGTTTCGAAACAAGTATGCTTGAGTTAACAATAATCTAAACAGCACCAATCTCCGACATGCAATCCCCAGCAGACACTGTTCACATCCTCATCAAACAATCCCCTAGCTTCTCTTCAAATGCCTCGTCCTTTCGAACTTTAAGGGAAGACTATTAGTCAACTCAAACAGTTCATAAATTAACCTATGGATCCGTGGAACGGCTGCAGACAACTGCACTTTCATAATAATGGTATTGAGCAGCCGCTGGTAGAAAATTGAACACCATCATCATAATTAACAACAACAACAACAACAACAACAACAACGACGACGACGACGACGACGACGACGACGTGATAGACGACGACGACGACGCGGCAGCATTAACGCAGGTCAATCAATTTAATGGCTTTATATTCGCCTCATTTACCCATAACTCCTCATTTCAAAAGCACCATTCTTTTATTCTTCCATATTTCACATCCTTTCCTTCAACAGGCTGTACCTTATGCACGATTCAACCTCACATATTATCGTTAAGCACGACACCATATGATAACTCAGCGAGGATCCAACATCCCTTTGATCCCCCCCCCCCCCCCCCCCGCTGTGCCCCTTTGAGAACCTTTGCTGGCAATCCTTACGTAATCCATTCTTGTCCTTTCAGAAAGGGAGCTGCATGATTTCAAAGGTCAAGGGAAAAAGTAGTTGTTTACTTGTAGGTAAGCAGAGAGCAACCTTGCAACACATGCGAAACGGATGTTTATATGAACTTGTAACATGTGTTCTTCACCTTACATAGAGTTGATCTTATCACGTGGAATCGAAACACAGACAACCCATTCCCGGAAGTGTTGCCCCTCTGGTAAAGCAAAAGGGCCTCTAGTAGTAAGACTGGAAGAAATGGCGGTCGAGCCATGCCACTTGTCTCTGTTTGTATGTTCACGCCATGAAACCCCAATTGTTTTCGGTACAGTCGGTGAGTGTCAGGCGTGTTGTGGTGGTTGTGGCAATAATGAAAACCATCTAGTCAGGTAAGGTAACTGAAAAAACCATCACATGTTGGAAAGCTGTCTAGAGGAGTCTGGTAAATAAAGTTCCTATTTTCCACGCCTTAAAGCGCATTCGGGTTATATTGCTAGGCACATCGGATCGAACCCTTGACCACCATACGACAGGCGAGTGTCTAGCCGTCACGTTACCGCAGCCAATGAAAAAAAAAAAACAAGACCGATGCAACAGTGATACCATCAGTAATAAACATGTATCACTATAATTACTACCACTGATAGCCACGGGAGATGTGTGGATAGCACGCTAGCTCGACGGTCCGGTCCGGTGGTCATGGTTTCAAATTCGCGTCGAAATGGAGTTTTCAAATTGTCCAGGGATTTCAGGTCGTCTTAATCTAAAATGTTTAAAGTCGGCCTGGTATCTCAGGTCGTCCTAGTCTAAAATGGAGTTTTAAAGTCGGCCTGGTATCTCAGCTCGTCCTAGTCTAAAATGATTAAAGTCGGCCTGGTATCTCAGGTCGACCTAGTCTAAAATGGAGTTTTAAACTTGGCCTGGTATCTCAAGTTGTCCTAGTCTAAAATGGAGTTTTAAAGTTGGCCTGGTATCTCAGGTCGTCCAAGTCTAAAATGGAGTTTTAAACTTGGCCTGGTATCTCAAGTTGTCCTAGTCTAAAATGGAGTTTTCAAATTGGCATGGGATTTCAGGTCGGCCTAGTCTAAAATGATTAAAGTCGGCCTGGTATCTCAGGTCGACCTAGTCTAAAATGGAGTTTTAAACTTGGCCTGGTATCTCAAGTTGTCCTAGTCTAAAATGGAGTTTTAAAGTTGGCCTGGTATCTCAGGTTGTCCTAGTCTAAAATGGAGCTTTAAAGTCGGCCTGGTATCTCAGGTCGACCTAATCTAAAATGGAGTTTTAAACTTGGCCTAGGATCTCAGGTCGTCCTAGTCTAAAATGGAGTTTTAAAGTCAGCCTGGTATCTCAGGCCGTCCCAGTCTAAAATGGAGTTTTAAAGTCGGCCTGGTATCTCAGCTCTTCCTAGTCTAAAATGGAGTTTTCAAATTGGCATGGGATTTCAGGTCGGCCTAGTCTAAAATGATTAAAGTCGGCCTGGTATCTCAGGTCGACCTAGTCTAAAATGGAGTTTTAAACTTGGCCTGGTATCTCAGTTGTCCTAGTCTAAATGGAGTTTAAGTTGGCCTGGTATCTCAGGTTGTCCTAGTCTAAAATGGAGCTTTAAAGTCGGCCTGGTATCTCAGGTCGTCCTAGTCTAAAATGGAGTTTTAAACTTGGCCTGGTATCTCAGGTCGTCCTAGTCTAAAATGGAGTTTTAAACTTGGCCTGGTATCTCAGGTCGTCCTAGTCTAAAATGGAGTTTTAAACTTGGCCTGGTATCTCAGGTCGTCCTAGTCTAAAATGGAGCTTTAAAGTCGGCCTGGTATCTCAGGTCGACCTAATCTAAAATGGAGTTTTAAACTTGGCCTAGGATCTCATGTCGTCCTAGTCTAAAATGGAGTTTTAAACTTGGCCTGGTATCTCAAGTTGTCCTAGTCTAAAATGGAGTTTTAAAGTTGGCCTGGTATCTCAGGTTTCCTAGTATAGAAATGGAGCTTTAAAGTCGGCCTGGTATCTCAGGTCGTCCTAGTCTAAAATGGAGTTTTAAACTTGGGCCTGGTTATCTCAGGTCGTCCTAGTCTAAAATGGAGTTTTAAACTTGGCCTGGTATCTCAGGTCGTCCTAGTCTAAAATGGAGTTTTAAACTTGGCCTGGTATCTCAGGTCGTCCTAGTCTAAAATGGAACTTTAAAGTCGGCCTGGTATCTCAGGTCGACCTAATCTAAAATGGAGTTTTAAACTTGGCCTAGGATCTCAGGTCGTCCTAGTCTAAATGGAGTTTTAAAGTTGGCCTGGTATCTCAGGTCGTCCTAGTCTAAAATGGAGTTTTAAACTTGGCCTGGTATCTCAGGTCGTCCTAGTCTAAAATGGAGTTTTAAAGTTGGTCTGGTATCTCAGGTCGTCCTAGTCTAAAATGGAGTTTTAAAGTCGGACTAGGATCTCAGGTCGTCCTAGTCTAAAATGGAGTTTTAAACTTGGCCTGGTATCTCAGGTCGTCCTAGTCTAAAATGGAGCTTTAAAGTCGGCCTGGTATCTCAGGTCGACCTAATCTAAAATGGAGTTTTAAACTTGGCCTAGGATCTCAGGTCGACCTAATCTAAAATGGAGTTTTAAAGTTGGCTTGGCATCTCAGGTCGTCCTAGTCTAAAATGGAGTTTTAAAGTTGGCCTGGTATCTCAGGTCGTCCTAGTCTAAAATGGAGTTTTAAAGTTGGCCTGGTATCTCAGGTCGTCCTAGTCTAAAATGTTTAAAGTCGGCCTGGTATCTCAGGTCGTCCTAGTCTAAAATGGAGTTTTAAACTTGGCCTGGTATCTCAGGTCGTCCTAGTCTAAAATATAGCTTTAAAGTCGGCCTGGTATCTCAGGTCGACCTAATCTAAAATGGAGTTTTAAACTTGGCCTAGGATCTCAGGTCGTCCTAGTCTAAAATGGAGTTTTAAAGTTGGCCTGGTATCTCAGGTCGTCCTAGTCTAAAATGGAGTTTTAAAGTTGGCCTGGTATCTCAGGTCGTCCTAGTCTAAAATGGAGTTTTAAAGTTGGCCTGGTATCTCAGGTCGTCCTAGTCTAAAATGGATTTTTAAAGTTGGACTAGGATCTCAGGTCGTCCTAGTCTAAAATGTTTAAAGTCGGCCTGGTATCTCAGGTCGTCTTAGTCTAAAATGGAGCTTTAAAGTCGGCCTGGTATCTCAGGTCGACCTAATCTAAAATGGAGTTTTAAAGTTGGCCTGGTATCTCAGGTCGTCCTAGTCTAAAATGGAGTTTTAAAGTTGGCCTGGTATCTCAGGTCGTTCTAGTCTAAAATGGAGTTTTAAAGTTGGCCTGGTATCTCAGGTCGTCCTAGTCTAAAATGGAGCTTTAAAGTCGGCCTGGTATCTCAGGTCGACCTAATCTAAAATGGAGTTTTAAAGTTGGCCTGGTATCTCAGGTCGTCCTAGTCTAAAATGGAGTTTTAAAGTTGGCCTGGTATCTCAGGTCGTCCTAGTCTAAAATGGAGTTTTAAAGTTCGCCTGGTATCTCAGGTCGTCCTAGTCTAAAATGTTTAAAGTCGGCCTGGTATCTCAGGTCGTCCTAGTCTAAAATTTAAATTCCCGGTATCTCAGGTCGCCTAGTCTAAAATGGAGTTTTAAAGTTGGCCTTGGTCTCGTCGTCCTAGTCTAAAATGGAGTTTTAAAGTGGTGGCTGGGGCTGCTAGTCTAAAGGGTTTTAAAGTTGGCCTGGTATCCGGTCCCTAGTCTAAAATGGAGTTTTAAAGTTGGCCTGGTATCTCAGGTCGTCCTATCTAAAAGTTTTAAGTGGCCTGGTATCTCAGGGTCCTAGTCTAAAAGGTTTAAAGTGGCCTGGTATCTCAGGTCGTCCTATCTAAAATGGGTTTTAAAGTTGGCCTAGGATCTCAGGTCGTCCTAGTCTAAAATGGAGTTTTAAAGTTGGCCTGGTATCTCAGGTCGTCCTATCTAAAATGGAGTTTTAAGTGGCCTGGTATCTCAGGTCGTCCTAGTCTAAAATGGAGTTTTAAAGTTGGTCCTGTATCTGGTGTCCAGTCTAAAATGGAGTTTTAAAGTTGGCTGTATCTCAGGTCGTCCTAGTCTAAAATGTTAAGGGGCCGGATCTCAGGTCGTCTAGTTAAAATGGATTTAAAGTCGGCCTGGTATCTCAGGTCGCCTATCTAAAAGGGTTAAATGGCCTGGATCTCAGGTCGACCTAATCTAAAATGGAGTTTAAATGGCCGATCTCAGTCGACCTAATCTAAAATGGAGTTTTAAATTGGCCTGGTATCTCTGTCTACTATCTAAAATGGAGTTTTAAAGTGGGCCCTGGTATCTCAGGTCGATCCCTAGTCTCGAAATGGAGTTTTAAAGTTGGCCTGGCTATCTCAGGTCGTCCTAGTCTAAAATGGAGTTTTAAAGCTTGGCCTGGGTATATCCATGTCGTCCTAGTCTAAAATGGAGTTTTAAATTGTCGGCCTGGTATCTCAAGGTCGTACCTAGTACTAAAATGGAGTTTAAACTTCGGCCTGGTATATCAGGTCGTCCTAGTCCCTAAAATGGAGTTTTTAAAGCTTGGCCTGGATCCTCAGGTCGTCCCTAGTCTAAAATGGATATCTTTAAAGTCGGCCTGGTATCTCAGGTCCGTACCTAGTCTAAAATGGGAGTTTTTAAAGCTTGGCCTAGGATATCTCAGGTCGTCCTAGTCTAAAATGGAGTTTTAAAGTTGACTGGTATCTCAGGTCGCCTAGTCTAAAATGGAGTTTAAGTTGGCCTGGTATCTCAGGTCGTCCTAGTCTAAAATGGAGTTTTAAAGTTGGGCCTGGTATCTCAGGTCGACCTAATCTAAAATGGAGTTTTAAGTTGGCCTGGTATCTCAGGTCGTCCTAGTCTAAAATGGAGTTTTAAAGTCTGGCCTGGTATCTCAGGTCGACCTAGTCTAAAATGGAGTTTTAAGTTGGCACTGGTATCTCAGGTCGCCTAGTCTAAAATGGAGTTTTAAACTTGGCCTGGTATCTCAGGTCGTCTAGTCTAAAATGGAGTTTTAAAGTTGGCCTGGTATCTCAGGTCGACCTAATCTAAAATGGAGTTTTAAAGTTGGCCTGGTATCTCAGGTCGTCCTAGTCTAAAATGGAGTTTTAAAGTTGGCCTGGTATCTCAGGTCGTCCTAGTCTAAAATGGAGTTTTAAAGTTGGCTTGGTATCTCAGGTCGTCCTAGTCTAAAATGTTTAAAGTCGGCCTGGTATCTCAGGTCGACCTAATCTAAAATGGAGTTTTAAACTTGGTCTAGGATCTCAGGTCGTCCTAGTCTAAAATGGAGGTTTTAAAGTTGGCCTGGTATCTCAGGTCGTCCTAGTCTAAAATGGATGTTTTAAAGTTGGCCTGTATCTCAGTCGTGCTAGTCTAAATGGAGTTTTAATAGTTGGGCCTGGTATCTCAGGTCGTCCTAGTCTAAAATGGAGTTTTAAAGTTGGACCTAGGATCTCAGGTCGTCCTAGTCTAAAATGTTTAAAGTCGGCCTGGTATCTCAGGTCGTCCTAGTCTAAAATGGAGCTTTAAAGTTGGCCTGGTATCTCAGGTCGACCTAATCTAAAATGGAGTTTTAAAGTTGGCCTGGTATCTCAGGTCGTCCTAGTCTAAAATGGAGTTTTAAAGTTGGACTAGGATCTCAGGTCGTCCTAGTCTAAAATGTTTAAAGTCGGCCTGGTATCTCAGGTCGTCCTAGTCTAAAATGGAGCTTTAAAGTCGGCCTGGTATCTCAGGTCGACCTAATCTAAAATGGAGTTTTAAAGTTGGCCTGGTATCTCAGGTCGTCCTAGTCTAAAATGGAGTTTTAAAGTTGGCCTGGTATCTCAGGTTGTCCTAGTCTAAAATGGAGTTTTAAACTTGGCCTGGTATCTCAGGTCGTCCTAGTCTAAAATGGAGCTTTAAAGTCGGCCTGGTATCTCAGGTCGTCCTAGTCTAAAATGGGTACACAGAAATGTCATGGGAAGTAAAGGTAACCGGCGTTACACTCACTGCATGATTCTTCTAGTGCTGGTTAGTCTATATTTAGGTGGTCAATGGGTAGTAGTAAGGCGTGTAAAAGGGTCTTTTATTTACTTATTTGCTTGCTTACTTACAACAACCACCACCACCACCACGACCACCACCACCACCACGACGACGACCACCACCACCACTGACGCCCTCGCCACCACTAGTACTACCGCTGCTGCTAAAACGACGACGACGACGACGACGACAACAACAACAGCTGCTGCCGCCGCCGCCACCACCACCACCACCAACACCACCATCACCACTATCTCTACTGTTCCTGTTGATACTACTAACGCTGCTACTGACACGACTACTACCAAGCACGCAAACAAAGACATATATACGCAGACACACATACACAGAGGTACATTT
The DNA here is from genome assembly GCA_014155875.1 of Cepaea nemoralis. Classification (NCBI taxonomy): domain Eukaryota; kingdom Metazoa; phylum Mollusca; class Gastropoda; order Stylommatophora; family Helicidae; genus Cepaea; species Cepaea nemoralis. The sequence goes on from JACEFZ010028340.1 coordinate 394,352, forward strand.
TAAAAATATAAACAATATCTCGTGACCCACAGAAAATAAGCCACGCAGCTTACAATAGATAACCTCGAAACAAACATGCTAGCAACACATACATCACATCTACATCGCTTGCACACAGGAAGCAAATATATGTACATGCTGGCATATCTACCATCGACTGGCTGTGATATCAACTGAAATCTTGTGTTCCCGTAAGCCAAATATCGTTCTCTGCGTGCACACATTGTTGTCCTTGTGGGTTTCTTTATACAGCAAATCTGTGCAAACCATATTGGTCCTTCTGGGCCACATACACAGTGGTCAAATAGACACTGATCCACAAACACTGCTCACATACATAGGTCCACATACACACTGGTCCACATACACACTGGTCCACATACACACTGGTCCACATACACACTGGTCCACATACACACTGGTCCACATACACACTGGTCCACATACACACTGGTCCACATACACACTGGTCCACATACACACTGGTCCACATACACACTGGTCCACATACACACTGGTCCACATACACACTGGTCCACATACACACTGGTCCACATACACACTGGTCCACATACACACTGGTCCACATACACACTGGTCCACATACACACTGGTCCACATACACACTGGTCCACATACACACTGGTCCACATACGTGGGCCGACTATTTAGACAGAATACACTTGCTAAAAGCAAAGACATAGTTGCCTGTCCTTGTACAGGACGTCGGCATCCACCGCAGCATTTATTGACTGTGGTTTTCTAGAACATTTTACGTTCAGTAGTTTGTCATAGTTGTCTGAACGGCCGACATTCATAACCGGTGAAAATCAACGCACAAGGATTTGCTCCTGCATCGCCTGCGGCTGACTCCGAACCTACTATGTCCGGAATATGAAACTGCGTTCGCAGGTTCACATGGCGGAATGGGTAAGAATGCGTGTTCTTAAACATCCGTTGTGCTGATGCCGAGATAAGCGGTCCAACCCCTACACTGGATAGCTGGACTAAAATTCTGACCTGTCGTCTTTGACTTGGAGACGCTAATTACAAGTACCTCTGAAGTCGGAGTGGGTTCGCCTTATGGAGAGGGACACTGTTAACAGGGAAAGCTAACCAACACACAAAATTCAGTCCGATACTACTATAAATAGTGTGTATGAATTACGCTTGAGTTCAAAGCGAGCGAGCGCAAAAAAAAAACAAAACAACACTGCGCTCACTACGCCCAAGCTACAGACCACAGACATAAAGAAGTTAGTTGCATATCCTTTACAGGACGTCGCAGTCAACCTAACATTTTTTGCAGTGATTTCTTGGCAAGGTTAGTTAGTTAGTCGCAGTTCCAACATCACAGCAAAGGGTCGTCCCCATTATGCTCCGTTCCCGTGCCAGTGAATATAATATAAAATGTTCCCCACTGCCCCATGTGAAAAGTAGACAAGACAGTAGCCTCGACAAACAACGGCCCGCTCAGGCACACTGTGCATAATGCCGCCGCCAGAATGTCACCGCAAAAGTCCTCTAAGAAACATACAGTTAATCCAGATGTTCACCTACAAAGTCTCGATGTTTCTAGATGTTGTTCCGTGTTTAGAGGTTTCCTTGCCAGTCACGCCATTTTCCCTCCGAAATGCAGTTCACGCAACAAAACAACCTCGGAAAGATGTAAAAACAATTCACTGTATATAATGCCGTCGCCAGAATGCCACACAAAAGTCCTCGAAAACACAGTTCATCATCGATGGAAACGGCAGTCACTAAAAAACCAGCAGCCACACATTTCTGCATAAGTCAAGAAAAACCGGTCGCTTCTGCGACACACCAGTCGCCAAACCTGCAGACATTTCTAGATGTTGTTCCGTTGAGCAATCCAAGATATTGACTTGAGCCGTGGAAGATATTGATTTGAGCAGCAGAAGATATTGACTTGAGCACTGGAAGATATTGACCTGAGCAGTGAAAGATATTGACTTAAGCAGTGGAAGATATTGACTTGAGCAGTGGAAGAAATTAACTTGAGCAGTGGAATATATTGACTTGAGCAGTGGAATATATTGATTTGTGTAGTGAAAGATATTGACTTAAGCAGTGGAAGATATTGACTTGAGCAGTGGAAGAAATTAACCTGAGCAGTGGAAGATATTGACTTGAGCAGTGGAATATATTGATTTGTGTAGTGAAAGATATTTATTTGAGCAGTGGAAGACATTGATTGGAGTAGTAGAAGATATTGACTTGAGCAGTGAAAGATATTGCCTTAGGCGCAGTGGACGATATTGACTTGAGCAGTTGAAGATATTGACTTGAGCAGTGGGAGATACTGACTTGAGCAGTGGAAGATATTGATTTGAGCAGTGGAAGATACTGACTTGAGCAGTGGAAGAAATTAACTTGAGCAGTGGAAGATATTGACTTGAGCAGTGGAAGAAATTAACTTGAGCAGTGGAAGATATTGACTTGAGCAGTGGAAGAAATTAACTTGAGCAGTGGAAGATATTGACTTGAGCAGTGGAAGATATTGACTTGAGCAGTGGAAGAAATTAACTTGAGCAGTGGAAGATATTGACTTGAGCAGTAGAAGATATTGACTTGAGCAGTGGAAGATATTGACTTGAGCAGTGGAAGATATTGACTTGAGCAGTGGAAGATATTGACTTGAGCAGTAGAAGAAATTAACTTGAGCAGTGGAAGATATTGACTTGAGCAGTAGAAGAAATTAACTTGAGCAGTGGAAGATATTGACTTGAGCAGTGGAAGATATTGACTTGAGCAGTGGAAGATATTGACTTGAGCAGTGGAAGATATTGACTTGAGCAGTGGAAGATATTGACTTGAGCAGTGGAAGATATTGACTTGAGCAGTGGAAGATATTGACTTGAGCAGTGGAAGATATTGACTTGAGCAGTGGAAGATATTGACTTGAGCAGTGGAAGATATTGACTTGAGCAGTGGAAGATATTGACTTGAGCAGTGAAAGATATTGCCTTAGGCGCAGTGGACGATATTGACATGAGCAGTTGAAGATATTGACTTGAGCAGTGGGAGATACTGACTTGAGCAGTGGAAGATATTGATTTGAGCAGTGGGAGATACTGACTTTAGCAGTGGAAGATATTGACTTGAGCAGTGGAAGAAATTAACTTGAGCAGAGGAAGATATTGACTTGAGCAGTGGAAGATATTGACTTGAGCAGTGGAAGATATTGACTTGAGCAGTGGAAGATATTGACTTGAGCAGTGGAAGATATTAACTTGAGCAGTGGAAGATATTGACTTGAGCAGTGGAAGATATTGACTTGAGCAGTAGAAGATATTGACTTGAGCAGTGGAAGATATTGACTTGAGCAGTGGAAGACATTGATTTGAGTAGTTTAAGATATTAACTTCAGCGGCGGAAGATATTAACTTGAGCATTAGAAGAGACATCTTGACTTCAGCAATGGAAAATGGTGACTACGGGCGCACCACATATACTTCAGCCCCGACGAAGATATGGGGGATTTCTATAAGAACGAAAGGAAAGAATCATCTACTCCACCTCATAATACCCCGACCTAATACCCCAGGCCTTATAACTTCACTCGCCTACGACTTGTGTGCAACGTTTACTTTCCACTACTTCATCTTGTCGAGGGCCTGTGGGCACGGAGCTAGTCAACAACCTCGCAACAACCACATCCACGGAGATCAGCAAGACCGAATGGATAAGAGCGCTGGTTCTTAAGCAAGTGGTGTTCTGACGCCGAGGAAGGGTGTTCAATTCCTACACAGGCCAGCTGGACTAACATGTTGACGTCTCGTCCTTGACTTTGGGACGTCAATTACAAGTACCTCTGAAGTCCGAGTGGGTTCACAGGATGGCGAGGGACACTGGTAATAGGTAAAGGTAATCCACGAGTAAAATTCATTCAAGTACTACTAGAAGTAGTGTGTATAGGCTACGCTTGAGTTCAAAGCGAGCGGGCGTTTAAAAAAACAACAAGCCCCACCAAGGGATGTTTCTCCATAGATGACTTCCTGTTATCATTCGACAATTCACGTCCGAGAGAAAGCAATATCTCATTTACAAATTGAAATCCATCAGGCTCGACGGCCTGTTCCCATGTCAAGAATAACCCAAACAAGAAGTTGTCGTCCTTGCCTTATCTTTCCCAGCAGAAACCACGGTAGGTAACTCGAGCGTAAGATAAGGCAAGCAACGGTTCCCAGGCCAGGCAATGAGAACAAGGGGACAGAACGCACTTAGTGTCTGCTGACATGGCAAGTTCCCCAATGCTTTTCATTACATTCAAACATATTTAGATCTTGCTGTTATTAAATAATTCCACATTCTCCTGGAGGAGATTACACAAAACTGGTGGCAAGAAAGACATAAACTATAATAAGAACATTCTGTATTATTAAGTTGAGAGATGAGGATTATGGTTTACTTGCTCATACTGTCGCCAGAGTGGGTACATGCTGGGACTTCTATCTGACTTGTCTTGATACAAATCTGCTTTGTACCCGGGGTTCGAAGCCCGTTTCCTGCCGAGAAGGCCCGTGTGTCGTGGGTTCCAATACTCATCACAGATCAAACACTCCCATACTCAACACATTTTAAAAATTTGACCTAGGTTCCAGGTTGACCCATTAAAAATGGGTATAAGAAATGTTTTTGGAAGTAGAGACGACCAGCGTGATACCAACCACATCACACACATAGTGTCATCTGGTCTATACAAATGTGGGTCTAGCACTCTATACCCAACAGCCCTACTGTGTGTAAACGTGTCATTAACTTACTGATCTAACATGTGGCATCATCTAGTCAACATAGTTACACCACAACGCTCAACGTTGCCTCTGAGACTTATGTGTTACATACAGTCATTACACAGCAGACAAAAGTGCATCCTCCCACCAGAAAAACAAATTTAAACGGAAATACAGAAACGACTATAGTGAAAATAACATGGCATGAAATGAAGACCTACAGCCATGCCAGAAACGGCAGAAGAGCAGTAATTGGGGTTAAAAGCAAATTCAGGCACTATTTGGAAATATAAGTTAACTCGGGGATACAATTATTCTGTGTCACTGACAGACCCGAGAGAAGAAACGTCTCAATTAACGAGTAACAACAACAGGTGGGATGGTGGTAATGAGACATATTCCAAGACAGAAAGCGACAGGTAAAGATCTCTCACGAAGCAGCTACTACCGTATATTTGTGTAGTGGAATTACTTCATCATCATCATGTGCCATGCCAATAAAGGCGGGCGGTCAGGTCTCGATAACCAAAGCAGTTGATCAGCTCTGTGTTCATGCCTCGACTATACCACGTGGCCAAGCCATCCTGATATTTACTTTTCTGGTTTCCCCTTGTTCTTTTCCCACTCTTGCCAGTTGTCACCAAGTTCTCCAATTTATTTATACTTATAACGGGTCCAAAAAACTGTGACTGTCTACGTCTAATTTCACTAATCAGTTTACGGTTTTCATTTAGTTTCTTGTAGGACTTGGTCATTGGTTTTTCTGTCTGCCCATGGTATTCTTTGTAAAGAGAAGAACAAATGCAACCATACTTCAAGAGCTGAATACTGAAGAAGGTTGGCTATTAAAGACGATAAAACAAAGAAAACTGAAATATTTTGGTCACTTGAAACGTCACGAAAGTTTGGAGAGAACAATAATGGAGGGGTATATGCCTAGGAAGAGAGGAAGAGGAAGGCCAAAGAGAAGATGGGTGCAGGATGTGGCAGATGATCTCCAGATGGGTATATCGGACGCGGGACATCTTGCTTATGATCGAGAGGTTTTCCAGAAGGTTGTTATGGGAGCGAGGTTCTGCAAAGGACATGCTACTGAATGAATGAATGAGTAAATGGTATTCTTTGCATTTTACTCAGAAACTATATTTCCACATTTCCACAGTAATTTGATGTTTTTCACCTTGCCTGCTCATTTTCCACGCTTCAAACCTATATAAAAGTACAGGTAGCACTTCAACACTCTTTTTCACGTTGCAACTGACATCTTTTTATTGGTCAGTATGTTTTCCATCTTCCATCTTTGCACATTCAGATTGGTCCATATATCAGACGCAACCCTGCAAAGAATACAACTGTACAGCAACGTGGGACAACGCTTAAACACAGGCAAACAATGCCAGATGCATTCACTTTTCTCATCTATGCCGAGCAATCTTCATTTTAACCAAGCAAGATAAACTTAATGGAAACAATAATCTATTCTGTTACTTGGACCTCTTCGGCGTCAATTCCACGGAAGGATAACTTCCATCGTACACTTTCAAAAATGAGAAATTTTCAGAAGTAGCATTCTCGTTCCTGCAGAGAACTGTAAAATAAAATCTAATCGGAAATAATGGACATTTAATGCTCAGATAAATTCTTTCACGTGTGCTGATTCTGTGGCTCGTTGTTTTCAATTCCGCTAGGCATCTATCTACACGCATGAATGAGTATAGCGTACACTTTACCGTATTCAATATGTACAGGGGACATTCTGTAGCTTTCAGCCACTAAGTTAAAGTTACTTAGAGTGACGAGGGGATCTGGCCGATGCTCGACGCTTAGAGGAAAGGCGAGACGCACATATAATCAGATTGCTACTGGTACTATTGGGGTTGGAACTCTTCGCTGGCTTCTGAGGATGGGGACGGAGCGCTTATGGGAATGCCCCGAATGCTGTGATGTCGGTTCCTAAATCAATCAATCAATCAATCAAATCCTTTACAGAAAGTCGCAGTCAACCCATGCACTTTACGTCTGTGTGTGATTTCTTGGAAAGTTTATTTTCAGTAGTTTGTCATTGCTTTTTGAACGACTGGCACACATACCATTGTATATATAAACCAAAGCAAAGCGGCCTGCTGCCAAATCGCTTGCAGCTGTATTTCGAATGCTGTAAGCAGGATTACAAATTGCGCCCATAACCCCTTCGGTAGCCACTAAGCTTAAACTAAATGTGAAGGTTGTTTAACGGAAGTAAAAAGGCCAAGATATCTCTCAATAAAAAAAAAAAAAATGCAAAATTCCACACACGTATATGTGCAATGGACATGTTGCACAACTTTCGTAACCAATTGTGATACGCCGCAATTAACCCCATTATATTTTGGCTGTTTGTGAACTTGAATAGCGAAGACACAAACTATAGATTGTATGATTTATTGCCTGGCATATTTTGCTGCATCTCGTCAGGTACATACTGCAGAAGTCACACAGCAATAACTAGATACATCGTTCAAGCTGAAATATACACATGTTCACACAGTAATATCAATTGTTTACCATGGTAATTTTAAACTAACTATCATGTCTTTCTGTGTATGAAAAACACGCGAAAAGTGCTGTCTCTATCAATTAAATGACCGGTTTCCAAGACATGACGTGCAATGGACGACACCGGAAGTTTGTAATTGTGGTGTGTCAGCCTTCCCATGATCCCTTCGCCTGTCTGTAGTATCTTGTCAATCCAGCTGGGTATGTGTTCAACAACCCTGCTGTGTAACTGCCGATCTGTTGTTTGTGATTTACTAAGCACCTGTAACGTTCAGCAGTTTGCCATTGCTTTCTGAACGACACAAATTTCAACAATTGAGTCAACACATGGCGGCCTGCTTCCAAGTCGTCTGCGGTTCATTTCGTACCCACGACACGAACTGTGAATCGGGTTCATCGGCCCTAGACCACAGCTAAAATTACGATATAAGTATCGTAGTACTGTGTAAATATTGTAGTATCGTGTAAGTATAGTAGTATTATGTAAGCAATGTAGTACTGTGTAAATATTGTAGTATTGTCTAAGTCTAGTAGTATTGTGTAAGTATTATGTAGGTATTAGAATATCGTGTAAGTAATGCAGTATTGTGTAAGTATAGTAGCACTGTGCAAGTATAGTAGTAGTGTGTAGGTATAGTGGTACTGTGTAAGTACTGTAGTACAAGATTAATGATCAGGAGTCTCGGTGACTGGCTGGCAATAAATCCGCTTGCTACTGCCAAAGTTTGGGCCATCACCACCCTGTGAGGCGTCCTGACAGTCTTATTAAGTAAATCTAGATCCATGGAGAGAGTAAGACAAATAAACGTACGGGGACGAAAAGTGAAACATAGCGAGAGAGAGAGAGCGAAAGAGAGAGAGAGAGAGAGAGAGAGAGAGAGAGAGAGAGAGAGAGAGAGAGAGAGAGAGAGAGAGAGAGAGAGGAGAGTAGATGTAGGGAGAAAGAGAGAGAAAGCGTGAGAGGGAGAGAGAGGGTGACAAAGAAAGACAGAGATCATCTCTATGTTAACTATGCGGGTGAAAGAAACGAAACTCAAACACGCACCCCCCCCCCCACACACACACACGCGCGCGCGCGCGCACTCACTCACACAGAATGAATAACTATGCTAAAAATAAAACAAGAAGTAAGATATCTCCACTTCCCACGATACAAGAGGCAAGTTTATGAATGAACGAACGAAGAGTTGCGGGTTTGTAAACCAGCCGTGGGCGATGACGCAGTCAAAGATTGAAAGAGACATGAATCCAATCGGTGATTCATTAACTACACTGCATGCGTCAGGAGCAGCCAACCAGACCTGACAAAGTCGATATTCCACTACCAAAAGTTGTCCAGGAAATAGGCTACATTTATTGTAGTATACCAGAATGGGTAGAGATAGAAGAGTCCTGACTCAAAGAAGTCGTGTTGTTGTCGGATATGTCGGCCAAGAGGTGTAAATGTCGAAGCTGTGCTGTAAACAGACGAGCGTGAGATGAAGAAGTTTAACGAGAGTATTGATTTCACGGGTTGAATAAGGACATCTCACAAATCTCGCAAAACAGGAAATTTCACTAGACCTGAAGACAAAGACATTTTACAAGACTCAGAAACAAGGACATTTCACAAAGGCTCGCAAACATGAACAGTTCCCAAGACCAACAAACAAGACATTTCACAAGATTCGCTATCTACAGAGGTCTGCCTTGATGTGCCTACATCAACTGTATACCAGACCATTTTTGGTCATGCTAAAAGAAGTGAAAATCTCATGGTAATTATAGTAGATGAGGATTCTGCTATACTAGGTTACAACTGTGTCAGCTTGGAGGACCAGACCCGTGGCTGCAAACATCAAATAAAATAGGGTGTCAACATTACAACTGGTTTGTTTTAAGGTTTCGAATCGGCGACTAACGGGAGGAAAAAGCAGCAGCGAATCGTTTATTAGATAGGCAGATATGATTGTAACACGCAACGATGGATAAAGATTAAGACAGACAGACTGCAGGACGAAAAGACAGACAGACGGACGGATGGACGAAGGGACAGACAGACAGGTAGATAGATAGATAGATAGATAGATTAGACAGACAGACAGACAGACAGACTAGATAGATAGATAGATAGATAGATAGATAGATAGATAGATAGACAGACAGACAGACAGCCAGAGGGGCAGACAGACAGACAAACAATTTTCAGGCAATGGGATCCAGGGCCCCAAATCAACGCTGACAGATTTTAAAGGAATCAATATTTATGTCAACACTTATACAAACGGCAACTGAAAATGTGTTGAAAACTGAACTCTTGTCTACATACAAGTGAGTCCCCCAGGCGGGCAACCGGGGTAAACGATTTCACGGAATAGGTCGACCATGTTGAGGCTTCTTGTTAGTTGCTGGAGAATCACTTCTCTCAGACCTAGTCAAATAAATAAACATGTAACAAGTCGGCTGGGTTGTGACGATCACAGCCTGAGAAGGCAATCGGCGAACAAAGCCAGGGATTTGACTCACACATAATATACTGAATGGTTTACCTATAAACGTTGGCGCCTCTCGCTGAGGATTGATTTATGTGGGAGCAGCGAATTTCAAGCCGAGTGCAGCATCCAGTATAAACTGAGCACCGGGGTGCTCACGCCCGGCGTTTCCATTTTGACGTGGCAGTTTATCTGTTTAAATCTGCAGCCCCTTGTCTACCTAGTAGAGCGCGAACTGAAGGCACGTGCAACGTTATTCTTTGGTCCTTGTCTGCCATTGAATGAAGTGAGCAGCTTCACTTTTCTCTTGTGTCAGGAACATCGCCCTGGCCATCGAGATCCTGGCTGTTGTAGAATATCTCAGGTGTTATCATTCCATCTACACTGAGGTCTGTCCCCTCCTTTGGCTGGTAAGTGAATTCCCGTGGAAGAGTTTAAACTCTTCAGGTAAGATTGATTTTGAACTCTTCAGGCCGATGCACCGTTGTTCAGTCTTGGCACGGGCTTGTATCTAAGAGTGTAAAATGGGTTCACGAGGTAAGAGGGTCGACTTCATTGCACCGGGTTTTATCCGATATGGTTTGGTATCTTTCCGGAGGGCGTCCTGTCGAAAGTGTCGCATAAAGCACGAACTCCGTAGCTCCAGCGACGACCCCCAGGAATTTCTGAGAAAATTGCACCCGTGAACCGATCGACGTGGCCCGGAATCGAATCCACGACCTTCAGAGCGCGAGACAGGCGTAACAATTTGCATTTTCCTCAGAAACCGAAATTCCAATGCCATTAGAAATTGTTCAGCTTGTCTGCTTACTGATCACGTTTCACAGGCACTCAACAGTATAAGTTCTAAATAGCACAAGTCTGTCAATAATTTTCTCTCGTTGTCTGCCTCTATCTCTCTTTCCACAAATCTTTCCAGTTGTCACAAATGTTCCTGTTTTTGCCTTATCATAATGTGGCCCAAACGATGACTGCCTCTTTCCGATGTTTGTGATAAGTCATCTTCGCGACTAAACCTCCTTCAAAAAGGGCAGATTACTCATTTTGCCTGTCCAATTAATTTTCAGCATTCTCCTATAGAACAACACCTCGAAGGATTTCTAGGGATTCTTTCACCTTATTTACTAACTGTCTAGGATTCGCAGCCGTATGTTAAAATTGGATCTATGTAATATGCGAGAATTCGTTTTCTAACTTTCAATGACAAGAACCTATTGCATAAAATGATCTTCATTTTGTAGAATGCAGTATTTGTTTCTCCTATTGTGTTCTTTATTTCTGTAAAACACCTTCATGTTATCATGTGCTAGATATTTGAGTTTCTGCACTTGCCCTATAATAACATCATTTTTGTACATTTAGGCAAAATCTGTTTCTTTGATGTCGCCTGTTATTCAAATTAAGGCCCATATTTTCCACTTTCTACAACCACTGTATCGACCATTTCCCGTAATTCTTTTGATTCGTTGCTATCAAAACGGTGTCATCAGCGTGATAGAAGGTTTTTATGTCCACCAACCAGGATCCCAGGAATATTTTCTGTACACCACATTATATGTTCAATTTACACTGAAAAAAAAAAAATCAGAAGACATTATTTAACCTTGTCTGGCGCCTTTCTTTATGCACTAAAATGTTCCTAAAAGGTTGTTGACTCTTGTGGCTGCTGTTTGCTGCCAATATTTGTTCTTTATTATTCGCAGATCTTCGTGAGGTTATGTGGCCAGTTTCTTTACTCATCTCTTTTCCTTCTAGAATAACTTCCAGAACTTTGTCTGGTCCCCATGCTTAAGAGACTGGGTCGAAAAACACAATGCGGTCTCTGGCAATTAGGATATTAAACCCGGGCCACTGTCTCGAGAGACCAGCACAATCATAGTATTAAAGTAAACATACTCCAATACAGAGATTCTCCACTTGTCTGCAAGTAGACCCGTGTATATTACAATAACTGCTTGGCACGACTTGTAAGGGAGTGTTATCTTACTCTTACATTCACTCACCAGCGAGCACATCGACAGCACTGTCGGCGAGGAGCTGTTGAAACCCTTACCAAGAACGGCCGTCAGCCGAATCAGATGTTATAACTGTCGCAGAGACGGTTGATGTTTTGATATCCCAAACATGGCAGCTGATGGCAATAACAGGAACTAATCGGACAGGACTACCGGATCTAATGGGCTTGTTTCATAATTCCAACCGAAGTCGGTGCACCATACAATGGCCCTTATAGCGCAAGTTGCGAAAACGTCGCGACTACGACCGTGTGCGAATGTTATGGAACGATTAACTGATACAGCGCATGGTTTGTGTTCTTGTGTGGCAATAGTGCATGGATAATGTTCTTGTATGTGCCACTGTTCTCCGTTGGAATAAGTAATAAATGCTTGTACTTTAGTGATAATTCTGCTAGTTGTTCTCCTCGTATCCTACCTAAACAGTAGTATGGATTTAACACTGTGGTTAAATATTCTAAGGTTCATGGTATAATTATTTTCCTTTGACCTCCACACATTTCCCAGTGCAATAGAAGCTCATCTTGCCTATTGTATTCCTATTTTAATATCTCTGCCTGTTCCCCATCGTTGTCTTCATTGCTACAGTAACAGGTATCTGATTTCGCCTAATTCAATATGGTTTCACCAACGGGAATTGGTTTGCTAATTTTCTTGGTTTTATCTCATTATATTTTCCTCAATAAGCAGTGATTTACAGACCAAATGGAACCAGAAGAAGAGGCCGACCGTGTAAACGATGGACAGAGGGAATACCACAGTCCATGGGAATCTCGATATATGAAGCACATAAACGGGCACTCTCCCGCTGTTTATCCTCCACCTCGACACCGCAACGTACAAGAGGAAGGATATGGCATGAGATGATCAAATCTTTGCGTCTCCACCTTGAATTTTTACAAATGGGGGTTAAACTCCTTACTTCACATATGCACAACTAATATGGAGAAAGAAATATATGTTAATGAGGATAAATTGGAGGTGGTGGAAAATTTCGAGCATCTTGGCTCATTAATTACCAACAATGGTTACACAATGAAAGAAATTTTAAAAAAAATATGATAATAGGGAAAGCTGATCCACACGCAAACATTGCTCCATGGCACCCCGAAGCAGCAGCACTAGAAGTATTAGCACGTGTATGGACTACGCTAGAGTTCACAGCCAACGGGAAAAAACATCTGCCCCGACAGACAGACACATGTGCATTTAACACGGGAGGAAGAAGTTAAAGAAGATTAGAAACAATGTAAAGAGAGCGGAAAGAAGGAGAGTACAGATTTTTACTATATAACGGTAAAAAAAACAAAAAAAACAACAACATGCGAAGTTTATGAATGAGAGTGTGGGAAATATTTAGAAACATAAAGATATGGCCGCGGAAAGGAAATGGGAGAAGTGACATTTCCTTCAGGAAAGTGACAGAAGCCGCACGCCGTAGTTTTCGTTGGTAACGCTATCATCTGCGGTAATTACCGACTATTACCGATAAATTACGGCTTCGGTATCACACGATGTCAAGGCCTATCAACTGTCTGTTAGATTCCAGGCACTTCAACATTTTACCGACTATTACCGATAAATTACGGCTTCGGTATCACACGAAGTCAAGGCCTATCAACTGTCTGTTAGATTCCAGGCACTTCAACATGTCACTCTGTAAAAGCTAAGTAGAGAATGCCTGTATGTCTAAATCTCAGTCTTTTTGTCAGCAAAGTCTCTTTAGCAAGGAAATACAAGGCATACAGAGCACTGCGGAAGTTCTAACGGAACAGAACAAACAACAATAATGCAAACTTTAGAACGGACAATTGCTGAGAGTTCGCAATAAGACGCGTGATGCCATGAGGATGTAGGAGATAGAAGAGGAACAACTAAACATCAGAGTGTGTAGATACAAGAGAAGGGAGAAGATCAAAAGAACATGCAGGTAGAAAAAAGGGATTAAACAGGGTAAAGATATAGAAAGGACTGAACATAGGAACGAAAGAGATAGAGAGGGGGAAAAAAGGAAGGACTTAGGGCACATAACACACACGGAGAAGAGAGCTAATATCAGACATGAATAATATGACGAGTACATAGACGGGGCTGCAGGAGCTAGCAAAATATGGGACGCGTTGGCATGACTTGGTTGAGGGTCTAAGCAATAATGAGAGATACAGGATGCAAGAAGAAGGCAAGGGAAAGACATGGACTAAAGAGAAGTGACTAGACAAGGAAAGAATAATATAGAAGAGAACGGGCTAGACACCGGGAAGAAATTGATAGAAGAGAACACACTTGACAAGGAAAAAATAAAATAGAAGAGCAGATACTAGACAAGGAAAGAATAAGATAGAAGAGGACAAACTACAAAGAAGAAAGAAGTCTATAGAAGAGGACACGCCAAACAATGTAAAGAAGACAGCCGTAGGCAATAGGACGAAGCAGATAACAGTGGACACATCAGACAACAGAACAGAGAATGTACAGAAACAAACAGCGATGACAGTGGTTCAGAACACAGAAAGACAATGGGGAAGAAATAGATATTGGAGGACACATCAGACCACAGGAAAGCTAGAAGACTACAAGCATGTTAACGTGGTAAAGGCGGGGGATTGTACCCCATCTGACCCAGACTCTCTCCGCAGAAATACCGCGAGATCATCACACGGAGCGTGAACCCCGTAGCTCCACCAATGACCTATCTGGGCACAGGAAAAACTACACTTTGCTCCGAACAACACAGGTCTGACAACGAACCTACGCCATTCAGCTAGCTAGGCGGACGTCTTAATCACTTCGCCTCAGAGACAGGCGATTCTGAGCTCAGTACATAAAATCTGTAGCGCAGACAAGGTCCCACAGAGTGTATGTCTAGAAACCACACATACTCAAATTATTATTTTGACGTTGCTGACATTCGATAATTGTGCGGGTATAAACACAGTGAAAATTAGCCAAGGCCAGCCTTCACACCATGTGCTCAAATCATCATTGTTGAAATCACTTATTGTCACATCAATTTGTGTTATTGATTTTCCTCACACCAGACGCTTAAATCATCATTGATAAGAAATTGAAATTACTAATTTTCTGGGACAATGTTATTGTCAAGCGGAAACTATTTCATGAAGTCTGCTCTCGCATACTGAAACCCCGCCGCCATATCCAGTATTTCCTGATAATAAATACACCCTTGAAACCAAAACACAAACAATTGGTCCTTCTAGTACGTTAAGCCTTGATGGTGTAGTGGCTAGGATTCTTGTCTGGCAACATAGCAGTCCAGGGATCAACACTTTCCGTTTCATACATTTCCTTCATAGACATGGTAAAGACTTATGACCAACCCCCAGTATTCCCCCCTCTTCTGCTCTTTATCCCCTATTGGGACATAGTACCTCAATCAACCGGCACCAAGCCGCTTATCCCCTTTTGGGACATAGTGACATGTCCGGAGTGCAACGAAGATACCCCAACTGATAACTGATAACTGATAACTGGGACATAGTACCTCAACCAACCGGCACCAAGCCGCCCTATCTTTTGTTATCTCCTACAGCTCCCTCCATGTCCTACCAGTATTATTCATCTCTGTCTGTGATTCTCTTCTTCGGGTGTTTTAGGTCTCTTGTCATTTCGTTCGCCGTGTGGATTACAGACAAGAGTGTCTAGTTATACTATCCTCAGGTCTTGTCAATGTGTGTCCCATCCAGTGTCTTGTTCTCATCTCTTGTTTCAGTGGGATTTGTTTAGTTCTCTCCACGAACTCCACATTCTGTCCCTAGTATACTAGAACTTTATTGAACCAGGAACACAAACCACTGACAGTACTCGAGCCTTCCCGCCACCCCCATGGCATTTATTTCACGCTGAGTTACTACAGTTTGAAAACCTACGATCTAAGAACTCCCACAGAGCGCTTTCCACCAAATATTCCATTAAAACGGAACACAGAATAACAAAAAAAGTGGAGATAAACTAATTTAGTTTCAAGGTCAGGACGCGGCGAATCTTAGAAAACGAATACAGACAGACATTAGAGTACGGCATGTCACTCTCTGGTTGGCGAAGACGCTACCTTGTAAAACCATGCCAAATTCTGAAACTAATTTAGAATCCTAATTGGCAAATGTGATTTTAATGTTCACCTATCGTCTGCTGATTTAACCGCATCCTGCATTTTTCAATCATCATGTCTAGTTAATCAGGAGTTGTGAAATATTCTGTATGAAAGCACTAACTCGTGAATTATTCTGGTGTCTATTTTCTTGTTAACTTCACACACTTTCATTCAGTGGCAAATTATAGCCATTACCCTCTTTTGACAACATCCCCCTTCAAATTAATATCTGAACTGTGGCTGACTCGGTCACAGGATTATTAATCTGAGCCTGGTGATGGACCCTAATATAACTTCCCTCCTGAGGTTGAACGGAGAACTGGAAGAAGAGAATCCAATGGCGTAAACGTAAAATTAACGTAATCACAAGATAAATACTGCGATCTCCATCATCAATTTTCTTCATGTAGCAGACATTTGCAGAAAGTCGATCTTCTTACGCACAGCCGAAAAACTGTCTAGATCCATTGCCAGGCCTCCTCTCTCATGCACCCCCATAAATACTAATACAGGGCGTCACGTAATAAGGTACTCGTTTGTATGTATTGGTTGAGTGAAAGGAATAACATAGTAAGACCACGTATTTCATTAATATATTACTGTATTGGGGAGGTGAACAGTACCATTACTTGTAGCCTTCCGTCCTAGATAAATAACTGATTACTTCTTCACGAAATTAGATGCATCTCAACGCCGTCTACGGTAAAACAAAAATAAAACAGAGAAAAGCATATCTGAAGATTTCTTCTTCTTCTTCTTCTTCTTCTTCTTCTTCTTCTTCTTCTTCTTCTTCTTCTTCTTCTGCGTTCACCCGGAGAGTTTTTTCGGACGTGATTGTGTTGTGCCTGTTTACAGTAGAGCTGCGTTCTTGCGCTGTTAGGCCGACACATCCGACTTCTGCTTGCATTTGTTGACCGGATTAACCTTCCCCGGTATCTGAAGATTTGATCCGGAGCTGTGTTGGTGGCCCGCAATAAGTTCAATAACGATACAACAATCGTGGCATTCCTTATCTACATTCACAGCCAGACGTGCATCTGCAGGTGTTGATGGGTACTCATAAAAGGCACAAGAAAGAAGTATGAACATTAGACGCCACATACACTAGACAACAGAAACAATGTGAAACTATGCGCACACTAGTATTCGAATCTGTGGTATTTACATAAAGACAGTGCCTGGCTGACTGCGCCAGGCATACTTGGACGATCCATGGTTTAGTTGGGCTGTCTGCAGCACACTTGCTTCTTCATGTCAATTATAGCTTTTTTTCCCGTATATCCTTTACAGGACATCGCTATCAACACCAGCATTTTACCGCTGTTGATTTCTTGGCAAGATTACGCTCAGTAGTTTGCCATTGATTTCTGAGCGGCCGGCTCACTTATCCCATAAGTCACCAACGCGGCGAGAACTGCTACCAATTCTGGCACGCTGCGCTACCCTACGTGGATAAACGGGATTCCAGAGAAAGTCGTTTAATGCCTAGGCCAGGGAGACCGGCTATAATTATAGCTTTACATTTGTATATTGTCTAGTGTATCCTCTTATCTCTGCTTCTTTCTTTACTTCTATGAGTGCCAATCGATTTCTTTGAATCCGTGTCTTATCATATTCCTTTAGCACTTCTCACAATGTAATTTACACTAGTAATTGGAACACAGACGACACACTGGAGGAAGGGCGGTCGTCTAGCAGACACATGCAGGAAACAACTAAAGTATATGTCATGACAAATCTGGAAGAAGGACAGGCGTCTAACTGAGACATGCAGGAAACAGATAAAGTATATCTCATGACAAATATGCAGGAAGTCACTTTATAATGTGAACCGAAGACGCAGTGAAAGAGGTGAGTGCAGTTAGCGGTGCATAGCTTAACTGCTTCAATCAACTTCAGCAGACCAGAGCTGATACAGACCATGCTCACATGAGAGATGATAAAGATCATGCTCAAACCAGAGCTGATAAAGACCATGCTCAACCAGAGCTGATAAAGACCACGCTCAGGTGAGAGAATTGGCATCGAAGAGGAAAGACAACACCCCCACACCTCTCCAATCAAATAAACAACTCTGATGTTGTCGGACATGTCGCCGAAAGCCGCAAATACCCAAGTTTCACCACCAACAGACACAACGCAAAGTCCTCTTCTTGACAAACTAGGTCGAAAAAGGAGGAGAAGAAGAAGAAGAAGAAGAAGAAGAAGAAGATAAGGAAGAAGAAGATAAGGAAGAAGAGCTTTACAACAGGCATCGCGGTGATAATAATATGTTATAAAAGCGAAGGGGATTGGAACACATGATCGCCTATGTCGGTAGGCAAGTGTTCTAGCCACTGCGCTACCGCGGCTTCCCCTCGTCAACAGCACATACTATACACCTAAGAACCTGGTAAACAAAAAATTCCCGGCTTTAAACATCAGCTGTTTCCCAGGTCAACAGTTTAAGAAACCGCCTCCCACCCGAATTCCTGGCCGCACTACATCACCATTAAATATTTCAGATCTTGGACTGCTGGTACAGCTTCTCGATCATTCCATTGCCAGTTTCCGGTCTTGTGCCGTCACTTCAATTCCATGTATGTCTGCACTGATTGACAGATCGGTGCACGGCTGTTTATACATGTTTATTAGTCTACAGCTTCAAACTGTTTCCAGAATTTTGCCGTCTGCTTTTATCTTCGGTTGCGTATGTGGTTCGGGGTAGTGAACGTTGTTTCATAATCCCGTAATGCCGGCTTCGAAGTCTGCCGCCGGTGATTTGGGAGCAGATAGCTTGCGTTGGTTTTCGCATTGGTATGGGCGTTGGCTGATAAGAAAACATTGGCAAAATACTCGACGTAAAAGTTACTTAGAATATCACAAACAGCGAATAAATTCTACGATTGATTGCGACGTCCTGTAAATATGAACATGAAATTAACGTTTAGATTTATCTTTAGTGTTTCTTTTGTCTTATAATGTGACCGAACCACGAGTCTCGGCTTTGTTGATTTCTTCTTTGTTCAGTTTAAAAACATGTTGCATTTCTGTTGCAGGACGTTGTGAACTATTCTGGATGATTTTCTAGGCAACTTGCACGTTCAGAAGTTTGCCCACATTATCAAAAGGTGATATTTTTATTTGCTTTTTTGTTTACAATCCTCTTTGTTCTTGTCTTTTCCCGCTTAGATTACTAAAAGTCAACAGTTTCTATACCTTGTTTTCACCAAGTTTACTGTCATCTAAATACCGATCATCTACAGCCTGCCCATGGTACCTTGCTTGTCGGACAGGGGGGGGGGGGGCGCTCTTAAGCCTAAGGATTTAAGACCGCCTGGATAGTGCAGTTGCCGCGAACTGTTCAGGTTCGGGTCTCTCTCTCTCTCTCTCCTCTCTCTCTCTCCCCCCCCCCCCCCCCCCCCCCAATCCTCCACCAGACAGGGAAAAAAATCCAAATTTCAGAACCTTTGAGGCAACGGTGGCATGCACATAAAGCAGGGAAGGTTTTGTTCCGTAGATCAATCAAATTGTTTGACAATAAGAAGCCGCAGAACACACCATTTTTGATAATAAACCAGAGGAACACCATTTATTTCACTTTGTTTCGCCATGCAATGAGATGGAAGTCACATCGAAAGTCACGTCTCTGTAATTTTGTACTGCAAGCAGCTGACATACTAGTCTATAAGTTTCATGTATAATTCCAACATAAAGTCAAAACAAAGGACTTAGTCTCAATAACGGAAAAACAGAAGTAAAAATAGGAAGCAAACCATGGGGGACTAGCAGACTAGTGGGGAATTATGTGGGAACTGCGGCGATATGGTTTTATAGACGAATGATGAGGACACCGTGAAGGGACAGAAAAAGCAAAGAAGACAGCTTGATAGTATAGAAGCTTAAGTTAAACTTCTATCAAGTTTAACTCACAAACTGGCTACTTGCATCAGCAGCAGCCAGATAACATTCTTTGTGCATGTCACAAGACGGAAATATGTCATCACAACGGGGAAGTTGGAGCGAAGGAGAGGCAAGGGGAGACCAAGAGATATCATGCTGAAGAGTTTGACATCTTGGCATAGAGGAACATCAGTATCAAAAATGATTGGCAGTACGCGAGTTAGAAGGCTGTGAGTAGACATTATCACCAACATCACAAGGCATGGACTATATGACTGGCAATACGCGAGACAGAAGGCTGTGGGTAGACTTTATCACCAACGCCACAAGGCATGGACTATATGACTGGCAGTACGCGAGACAGAAGGCTGTGGGTAGACATTATCACCAACATCACAAGGCATGGACTATATGACTGGCAGTATGCGAGACAGAAGGCTGTAGGTAGACATCACCAACGCCACAAGGCATGGACTATAATAAGAAGTTTCACATTTCTGCTTAATGAGAATTAATTCAATAAACACACACAAAGAAACAAGGCTGAAAATAGCTTTATATCGCAGTCTTTACTTTCCTTTCATCCTCCCATAACATCGCTGGAAGTTCATTCCGGGCATGGTTTCCGTTTGAGCGTCGAAAAAAAAAAAAAGACCGAAAACATCAAGGCGGTTAGTGCAAGTGCGGATGTAGTGGGACAGCTATGATATTTCCTGTCATCTGCCGAGCAAACGGAAGCAAAAACCGCTATCTAGTCAATGATTTGTTGTTTGTTTTAGCGTTAGCTCGCTTTGAACTCAAGCGTAGTTCATTGCTCAGTAGTTTGCCATTGCTTTCAGCGTGACCGGCTCACATACCCCATAAGTAACCAACGCGACGCGATCCGCGGAATTTCGAGCAGCTGTGTTCCTCATGTGGATATACGGTATTACGGAGAAAGTCGTTAACCCCTTCGTCAGGGAGACGGCTATCTACCTCTATCTAAGTTTACTGGAAAAAAAAAAAACTTTGTCGAAGTTGTCAGCGAACTGCGCTGATAATGTCATGAAGACGGTCGGGCGGAGGTCCAACACCTCCGCTGTCGCCTGCAAAAGTGAGAGAAAGATTGACCACTGTTCCCCTGTGCATCCAGACCTACAACATGTGATGGTGAAACCACGCCTCAGGCCCATAGCAGGAAAGTGCTAGGGGACAATCTATATATATAAAATACAATGTCTGTCTGTCTGTATGTTATTTATGCGTTCGCGAACGGTCCATCCGATTGAGATGAAATTTTCTACACGTCTTCTTCTCATTCCGGTGCTGCCAACTGTCATAGTTTGTTAGTGTACAAACAGTTATTTACTTAATATTATTTAATATTTTAATTTACATTATAATTTATATATAGCGAGGGGACATAACTTTTAATAGCATTGCTATATATGTAAAATTGTTGCATATTTCTCAAATACGTGGACCTTTTCGCTACAGTTAACTACAGGCGTATGCATTATAATCATCCTCCTCCTCCCCCTCCTTCTTTTTCTTCTGCTGCTGCAGCCGCTCCATTTACCCAAGTTAATTGTTGGGGGAAGATGTAAAGATCCATCAAGTGCTCTTTCTAATGCTTTTTGTAAGTTGGTCTTCGTTTATCTAAGGTTGTTCTCGATACCACCACATCATTTTTTACATGAAAATTATACGACAACATTATTTTTTACATGAAAATTATACATTAAAAAAAAATAAAAATAACCCTAGCATTAAGCGAAATTTTCTAACTGCAACCAATAAATTATTAGACAGACAGACAGTCTGTCTGTCTGTCTGCCTGCCTACCCGTCCGTTCGTCTCTCTCTCCCTCCCTCCCTCCCTCGATATCTATCTATCTATCTATCTATCTATCTATCTATCTATCTATCTATCTACTTACCTATCTATCTATCTATCTATCTATCTATCTATCTATCTATCTATCTATCTATCTATCTATCTATCTATCTATCTATCTATCTACCCACCCACCTACCTACCTACCTATCTTATCTATCTATCTAGGTAGGTAGCTAGATAGATAGATAGATAGATAGATAGATAGATAGATAGATAGATAGATAGATAGATAGATAGATCCCCGCCAGTGACTGGGCGAAGCCGGGCCGGGTCAGCTAGTAGAACATATAACAACCATTCTGTGCTGCTCGACAGTGCCAAGAACCTTCTGTAGCCAGATGGGGTGAAGAGAATTGTTCTGCTTCAAGTAACAGATGGGGTGAGTAGAACTTGTTCTGCTTCTAGTACAGATGGGGTGAAGAGAACTTGTTCTGCTTCAAGTAACAGATGGGGTGAAGAGAACTTGTTCTGCTTCAAGTAACAGATGGGGTGAAGAGAACATGTTCTGCTTCTAGTAACAGATGGGGTGAAGAGAACATGTTCTGCTTCTAGTAACAGATGGGGTGAAGAGAACATGTTCTGCTTCTAGTAATAGATGGGGTGAAGAGAACATGTTCTGCTTCTAGTAACAGATGGGGTGAAGAGAACATGTTCTGCTTCTATTAACAGATGGGGTGAAGAGAACATGTTCTGCTTCTATTAACAGATGGGGTGAAGAGAACATGTTCTGCTTCTAGTGACAGATGGGGTGAAGAGAACATGTTCTGCTTCTAGTGACAGATGGAGTGAAGAAAACATGTTATGCTTCTGGGTAAAGAAAACATGTTCTGCTTCTAGTGACAGATGAGGTGAAGAGAACATGTTCTGCTTCTAGTAACAGATGGGGTGAAGAGAACATGTTCTGCTTCTAGTAACAGATGGGGTGAAGAGAACATGTTCTGCTTCTAGTAACAGATGGGGTGAAGAGAACATGTTCTGCTTCTGGGTAAAGAACATGTTCTGCTTCTAGTAACAGATGGGGGTGAAGAGAACATAGTCTGCTTCTAGTAACAGATGGGGTGAAGAAAACATGGTCTGCTCCTAGTAACAGATGTGGCACCATCGATGGTGAAGGCAACCATAGGGGAGACGATGCTGCATCCTTTAGGCATATGCTGTTTGACTTATATTGTTATAGACCAATCGGCAACCAGTGAGTGGTGAGGTCAGCGTCATGACAGCTGCTTTTACTTCCCAAGTTGAGTTACCTGGGAGCAAAGGTCAATTTTAAGAATCAGCTCTGAAGCGGACTTGAACCCAGGACCACTGGACCGGCAGGCAAAAGTTTAGTCACTATTCTACCGCAGCACCACTAAGTAATTTTAGCTTGCCCATAACTACCTACGTGAGGAACATCTTTGTTCGATGTGCAGTGAGAATGATCTGATGATCGACCAACCAACCAACAACCAATCAGTCAACCAACCAATCAGTCAACAAACCAACCAATCAGAAAACCAACCAACTGACCTCCTATCTGCCAACCAGCTAACCAACCAACCAACCAACCAGTCAACTAACCAACCAACTAACCTCCTGTCTGCCAACTAACCAACATTCCAACTAACGATCCAACCAACTAACCAAATTGTAAGTGAAATATTCAGAAAGAATTGTACAATTCATGGTTATGATCAATCAATCATGTGCCATGCCGGAAAGCGTGGGCGGTCATGATTCGCCATTTCACTCGATCACCAGAGTCGTGGATCAGCTCAGTGTTCCTGTCTCGTCCATGCCATGTGGCCAAGCCATCCAGGTATTTTCCTCTCGGTCTTCCTCTTGGTCTGTTCCCTTCGATCTTGCCAGCTGTCACTAAGTTCTCCAGTCCATTTCTTCTCATAACATGTCCAAAAAATTTTGACTGTCTACGTCTAATTTCTCTAATCAATCTACGATTTTCATTTGTCTCTTGTAGTACTTGGTCATTGGTTTTTCTATCTGTCCATGGTATTCTTTGCATTTTCCTCAGAAACCACATTTCTGCAGCCATCAGATGTTTTTCAGCTTGACTGCACATTGTCCAAGTTTCACATCCATACAAAAGAACAGGCTCTATGTATCCCCTCAACACTCTTTTTCTCGTTTCAATTGACATCATTTTATTGGTCAGAATGTTTTTCATCTTGCTAAAGGCTACTTTCGCAATGGCGATTCTTGTTCTAATCTCTTCAAGGCATCTGCCATCAGATGTTATGACTGTTCCGAGATAATTGAACCGATTCACTTGTTGAAGAATATTCCCATTTACTTGTATATTACATTGTGGTACTTCGTTCTTCCTAGTGACGACCATAACCTGTGTCTTCCTACAATTTAATTCCAACCCCAGCTGCTCACTGTGTACAACCACAGCGTCTACTAATTGTTGCAGATCCTGTGCATTGTCTGCAATCAATACTGTATCATCTGCATATCTAATGTTATTTATGTTTCGTCCTCCAATGCTGATTCCATTTAGGTCTTCTACATTTCTGAAAATATTTTCACTGTATAGGGAAAAAAGATCTGGAGACATTACACATCCCTGCCTAACACCTCTCTTAATAGGTTGGTATTGTCCTACTTCATTATCAATCCTTATGGCAGCTTGTTGTTTCCAATATATGTTTTTTATAAGTCTAATGTCTTTCCCATCAATTTGTAGATCTGCAAGCATATCCACAATGTTGACATGTCTAACTCTATCAAAAGCCTTTGTGTAGTCAATAAAGCAAAGATGTATATCCTTGTTTACTTCTAAAGCACGTTCAATAACTGTTCGCAGCATATACACAGCATTTACTGTACCCTTTCCTTCTACAAAACCACATTGTTCTTCCCCTATTTCAGGTTGTATTTTCTTCCTCACTCTTTGCATGATAATTCGTAACAAAATCTTTGTGATGTGACTCATTATACTAATTGTTCTATGTTGATCACATTCTAAGGCTCCTGATTTCTTTGGGATTGCAATAAATACAGAATTACATAATTCAGAAGGTATATCTCCAGTATCATATAATGTGTTCAGCAGTCTAGTGACTTGCTCTAGTCCAAATTCTTCTAGAGCTTTAATCATTTCTGTTGTGATGTTATCTGCACCGGGGGCCTTGCCAGCTTTCATATGCTTAAGAACATTTTGAACCTCCATCTTTAAAATTGCTGGTCCTTCATTATTAAATCTAATAGCATACTGTTCCTCTCTGTTATCATTATACAGGTCTTTCACATAATCTGTCCATACATGTAGAATCTGATCTTTTTCTATTATGACTTTGCCATCTTTGGTTTTTAGACAGCCTGTTGATGTACTTGTTCTTTTATTAGTAAGTTCCTGAATTCTTTTGTGCACTAATTTGGTATTTTGACTGTTGTGTTGTTTTTCAATTTCTAAGCACTTTTCCTCAAGCCATGATTCTTTTGCCTTCCTACATAATATTCTGACTTGTCTGTGAATTTCTTCATATTTGGCAGGATTATTTTTGTTGAGTCTTCTTGTTTCCATTAAGTGTAAAATTTCCTCAGTCATCCATTTCTTACGACCCACCTTCTTTAATTTTGGAATAGTTGTTTCTGCAGACACATTGATTGAATTCTTTAACATTTCCCATTGATCATCCACATCCTGGAATAGGCATCTCTAGATCAGACAATATTTCAAATCTGTTCTGTACTTCTATGTTGAATTTGTTTTGTATTTCCTTGTCATTACTCAATGTACACAAATCATATTTAGTGTTCCCTGTTGTATACTTGACTTTCTTCAACTTTATCCTCAATGTTCCTGTGAGTAGTCTGTGGTCACTATAACAATCAGCACTGGGAACTGTTTTTGCTACTGTTAGCGCGTTTCTAAATCTTCTGCTAATGAGAATGTAGTCAATCTGGTTTCTAATCCTGCTATCAGGACTCCTCCAGGTCCATAATCTTCTAGGGTGTTGCTTGAACCAGGTGTTTCCTACAATCATTTCCTGTTCTTTTGCCCACTCTACTAGTCTGTATCCTCTTTCATTTCTCTCTCCTAAACCATAGTTTCCTACTGTGTATCTATCCCCTTGATTTCCTACTTTTGCATTGAAGTCCCCTATTATGATGTTTATTTCTGAATTTTTACATTTCTTTAAGGCAGACTCTATGTCATTATAAAATTCCTCTACACTATCTTCACTGGACTCTCCTGTTGGGGCATATACTTGAATAACATTTATGTTAAAAGGTCTGCCACTCAATTTAACTAGTAGAACTCTGTCCGACACAGGCCCAATATCCCTGAACAGACGTTGATGTTTTCCGGTCCAAAATTATTGCCACTCCCCTATGTCGATCCTCACCTCCAGAATAAATAATCTTAAAATCTTTATGTATCTTGATGCCTGCTCCTGTCCATCTCGTTTCGCACATACCTAATATATTAATTTTTTCTCTTTGAATTTCTTGTGTTATGTTCTCTAATTTTCCGTCGTTGTTTAACGTCCTAACGTTCCATGTTCCTAATTTTAATGTCTCTGTCCTTGTCTTGCGATGATCAGTCTTTAAGCGAATCATAATAAACTAAGCAATTTCAAAGAGGTAGTTTGCCGTTGCTTTCCTCTATGGCAGTGACCATACTGGCCGGATACCGCAATCATTGTCTCTTGAAAGAGAGAAAGCTTGCCGTCGCGAAACTCGAGACCATAACCAACAAATATCTGTCGGCTGCCCTCATAATTTCATCCACCACCTGCCTTCCGTGGCTTCTTTTGAACACTTTCAATTAACGAACACGAAATAACATCACATACTCCAAAGGAAAAACACCTATCCACACGAATTTCACGGGAATTTCCATAGGGCATGATAGGTTATGATGGCATATCCATATTACCGTATCCAGGACAGGCTCATAAGAATATTTTGAAGGAAGTGGATGTTGGTTGATTGCTGTTGTGTGTTGGTTCGACATACAGTTACAGATATCCTCTAGGTTGTGTGTTGGTTAAGTGTACATTGTTGCTAACATTCTCCTCTGTTGTGTGCTGTTAGATAAACATTGTTGCAGATATCCATATAGGTTGTGTTTTGGTTAGCTAAACATTGTTGCTGAAATCCTCTCCTGTTGTGTTTTGTTGGCTAAACATTGTTGCTAACATCCTTTTCTAATATGTGTAACACTGTAAAAAGGTTATATTCTTTTTGGATAAATTCCGCTTATGGAAAAAGTTGCATTATTTCAATATTTGACCATTGTCATCTGATCACAAGTTAAATGTTTCATGTCTGAAGCTTCTCCTGGTTGCTCATGTTCTGTTCTGCCTATTATCAACTCTGTCTAGGCCATGCATTTGTTGTACCTTGTGAATTATGAAGATCGCAAATGTTGACATACCTATTCTTTACTGCCCTTCATTTTCTAGGATACAAAAATTACAATTCCTATAACATTTGATAACAAACATACAGAAAGTGGAACAGCTTGTGGGTAAATTATTTGATTACTCTAACGTTGATAAAATTGTTGCATTTCTGGCAAGACTGAAGTAATAATACATGTATGTAGTACAGCACCCACATGTAGCACAGAACATATATTTAGTACAGAACAAATATGTAATCTACCACAGGTATGTCTTACTATGAGGATACAATGAAAGACAACAAATGAGGACACACGACTAAATCACGAAAACCTATAAGCCAGAAACATGACACATACCTGTAGTTGGTATGACTCTGATGTTGATAGAGGCTGAGTCATTGGAAAATATTCCCAAGGGAGAGTTAATGGCTGAGCAACTATAGACTGCTGACTGGCTGGCAATGATTCTCAAACTTGAAGACAGAGATACAATAGATGTATTATGCTCTGTCTGGACCTCGTGTGGATTACTTTGGTTTTTGAGAATCTGTCATGGAAATACCAGAGGTACAACAATGATTACTGGTTAGTGGCTGACAGAAGCAAGATATACAAGAATTAAAGCAATAATTATTGATTACTGTAAGACAGGAAAATAGGTTAACAGAAGCAAGGAAGACAAGAAGTCAGACAATGATTATAGATTACTGGTTAACAGAAGCAAGGATGACAAGAAGTTAGACAATGATTATAGATTACTGGTTAACAGAAGCAAGGAAGACAAGAAGTTAGACAATGATTATAGATTACTGGTTAACAGAAGCAAGGAAGACAAGAAGTTAGACAATGATTATAGATTACTGGTTAACAGAAGCAAGGAAGACAAGAAGCCAGACAATGATTACTCGTTAGCAGCTACAGAAGCAAGGAAAATTAGAAGTAAAACAATGATTACTAATTCACAGAAGCATGAAAGACAAAAAGTAAAACAATGATTACTGGTTAGAGGCTAACAGAAACAAGGAAGACAAAAAGTAAAACCATGATTATTGATTTACAAAAGCAAGAAAGACAACAAGTAAAGCAATCAGAGGCTAAAAGCTATGTCTTGGCACATGAGTCACATCCATAATTACCCAGACTCCCTCAGCAGACATTAACGTGTGTGGATGCTAACCACTCAAGTCGCCCTCAGATTGGAAATACCTCTGAGAGATTTCCATCATCACCATGTAGTTGCAGTTTATATTTTATTATCTTTAGTCTGCATATTACCATCAGGTCACTAGCTGCATCATTACTCAGAAGTATTTCCTTATGCACTACTGTAGGCTTGCTCATGTGGATGTTGACCAGTAATGAGCAGATACAAAGCACAATAAATCATACAAAGCACAATGAAACAATCTCGAAAACAGGACATTTATATATATATATATATATATATATATATATATATATATATATATATATATATATATATATATATATATATATATATATATATTCCAATATGTCCCAAGTGAAAGAGTCTATAACTGCTACTTTACTATTGCAGATCTGGGTCATCTTAGGTTACTTAAGCAGTATGTGATTTCTGTCCACTGGCTGTGTCCTTGAGTAAGAAGCGTAACTGCAGAACACCTCACAATCTCTCAACTAAGAACACGAACCTGCAACGTCTTGTGTCAACTCTATAGCCTTTCCTCTGAGCGAGGTTGGTGAATCTGAGTGCAGTCAATCATGCAAACGTCGGCAGAAGTCCAACCTCCATAACAGAGAAGTAATCGTTCGTAAGTCGCACTCAGCTGCACAGACCAAGAGGTGGGTCAAGGAACCAAAGGAAGAACCACATTCCTAGTGGTATGCGACACCATGAAGGGGGCACAAAGACTTCAACATGGCAATGGAGACGTTTGGAGGTGACCGAGGCCATGGCTGGGGATGAAGCAGGCTCTCCATGACCGCAAGTGCTAAGGGGCAAGCACAGGCTGCACAGATTCTCCTCTCTGAGGGAGGGGAGGCTTGAGAGTGAACATGTTAACAGCTAAGGGACAAGCACAACAAGAACAACCGAAACCACAGAAGTCTCGCATGGCAGGGGAAAGGCGCCCAGAGTCATGATCCGGAGAAACCCGCCCCTTCAGAGTGTTACAGGAATAATGGGCCGAAACATTTGGGGAAGGGGGTTCACTTCTGACGATCAGAACCCCCCTGCCGTGTTTGCTCCGCGGCGGAGTTTTTATCACTATACATGTTTGTGTTTGTTGTTTATGTGCAGGATCTTAACATAACCTGTTTCAGTCTTTCAATTTACCTGTGTCACCCCAGCCTCATTAACTGGATACTAGCGAATTCTCTGGGACAGCACATTCAATCGGCCTAGAGGTGCTATTGGGTCACCGAAAATGGAGTAAACAGCCATATTCCAAATATGCTTTACTGGAATGTCAATGGGCTACTTCAACTGTACTTTTTGTTGTTGTTGTAATTAAAGGGAGGTTACTAGTAAATTATTTGCAGCAACTAGAATTTGTGGCCAGCAAAACTGTGAAATGGGGGTAGCTTTTTATAGCCTTGAATATTTATTTATCAAGGCTAATATGGCTACCATGAGAAGCAAACCCTGCTCATCTACAACAATAATTTGGTGAAGACCACCATGAAGACAAACATATTTGATTATCATGTAGCATGCCCTTGACAGAATGCTGCTCTCATCACAGCTTGTCAACAAGTCTCTCAATCCTTTTCCCGATCCCTTGCCTAAAGCAGTTTCATGTCCAAGATATCTTCAATGTCCGGTGCCCATCTTTGTAGTGGTCAACCCCCGTCTTTTCATTCAAGAACAATGCCTTCCATGACTGTTCCTTCCAAACCAAGATGATGTTTAATATATTTGAAGGATTATATTATGGTTTCTGAGACATAATGTTGTTCATGAGCCAGTTTGCTTTGATTGTTAGATCCTGTAGAATATTAGTATTTGTTTTTTTTGCAGGTCATCATGGTTGAATGGGTAAGAACGCAAGTTCTTAAAGATCCGGTGTCCCTGGGAAGGTTAACCCGGTCAACAAATGCCCACAGAAGTCGGATGTGTCGGCCTAACGGCGCAAGAACGCAGCTCTGCTGTAAACAGGCACAACGCTGTCACATCCGAAAAAAAAATCTGGATGAATGCAGAAGAAGAAGAAAGATCCGGTGTGCTGATGCCGACATAAGCGGTTCAACCCCTACACCAGACAGTTGCACTAAAATGCTGACCTATTGTCCTTGACTTGGGGACGTAAATTACAAGTACCTCTGAAGTTGGAGTGGGTTCGCCTGATGACAAGGGACACTGTTAATAGAGAAAGCTAATCCACACGCAAAATTCAGACCATCACTACTGTAAATAGCGTGTATGGACTATGCTTGAGTTCAAAGCGAGCGAACGTTAACAAAAAAAATCAGTAATTGTCTTCTTGTTGGTCCACACTGTTCTAATGTTTCTGTCATATTTAACATCAAACGCCCTGGCTTTCTTCTTCTTGGTCCACACTGTTCTAATAATGTTTCTGTCATATTTAACATCAAACGCCCTGGCTTTCTTCTTCTTGGTCCACACTGTTCTAATGTTTCTTTCATATTTAACATCAAACGCCCTGGATTTCTTCTTGTTGGTCCACACTGTTCTAATAATGTTTCTGTCATATTTAACATCAAACGCCCTGGATTTCTTCTTCTTGGTCCACACTGTTCTAATAATGTTTCTATCATATTTAACATCAAACGTCCTGGATTTCTTCTTCTTGGTCCACACTGTTCTAATGTTTCTGTCATATTTAACATCAAACGCCCTGGATTTCTTCTTGTTGGTCCACACTGTTCTAATAATGTTTCTGCCATATTTAACATCAAACGCCCAGGATTTCTTCTTCTTGGTCCACACTGTTCTAATTATGTTTCTGTCATATTTAACATCAAACGCCCTGGATTTCTTCTTCTTGGTCCACACTGTTCTAATAATGTTTCTGTCATATTTAACATCAAACGCCCTGGATTTCTTCTTCTTGGTCCACACTGTTCTAATGTTTCTGTCATATTTAACATCAAACGCCCTGGATTTCTTCTTGTTGGTCCACACTGTTCTAATAATGTTTCTGTCATATTTAACATCAAACGCCCTGGATTACTTCTTCTTGGTCCACACTGTTCTAATTATGTTTCTGTCATATTTAACATCAAACGCCCTGGATTTCTTCTTCTTGGTCCACACTGTTCTAATAATGTTTCTGTCATATTTAACATCAAACGCCCTGGATTTCTTCTTCTTGGTCCACACTGTTCTATTAATGTTTCTGTCATATTTAACATCAAACGCCCTGGATTTCTTCTTCTTGGTCCACACTGTTCTAATAATGTTTCTGTCATATTTAACATCAAACACCCTGGATTTCTTCTTCTTGGTCCACACTGTTCTAATAATGTTTCTGTCATATTTAACATCAAACGCCCCGGCTTTCTTCTTCTTGGTCCAGACTGTTCTAATAATGTTTCTGTCATATTTAACATCAAACGCTCCGGCTTTCTTCTTTAGTGATTGTGAAATGGTCCTACAATCACTCAGATGTGTTGCCACAGGAAAGCTGCATGTTCTCAAACATTTTATCTAAATGTGCTGGTGTTGTTCCATAGGTGATTCATACTGTTTAACTCTGCTTTGTTATGGCCAGCCTACATCTGACCTCATTTGAAGTCTCTATTGTTAATGATGGAGCCAAGATATTTACTGTTTGTGACATATTCAACTTCTTCATTGCTGATGATGAACTATTCATAATGTTGTTTGTCCATCAAGAATGATGATGATCATTCATTTCATCCAGTGGGGGTTGAAAGTATGGAGCCGTGAGTTCTAAGATGGCTGATAAGGCCTATTTTGGCTCAAAATGTTCTTTGACAATGTGGGCAAAGAATGCCTGACATTCCAGAAGGAGGATCTCTTGCAGTGGGTTTTCTGTCCAGTCTTTTCCTCACAGCTCTTGTAGTCCTGGTTGCTTCACAAGTGACTGCACCCTTACGTAAAGATGAATTTCGGTCTCGGCAGCAGTCTCCCAGGTGTCAAGATGAATTCCAAAAACTTTCAGTGAGATTTTCAGAGTATTCATAATAATCATATTTCAGATGACAATATATTTCATAACATTTGTCGTAATAAGTGTCGTCCCTGGGGTGAGGGGAATCAACACCCACATTCTTTTAACCCCATAGCATTATCTTGAGGATCTTCTAGCTTTCTGTCCACAACACCCCATCAGTCCCTGGATCACTCTCTCTCTCTCTCCTACCACTGGACCATGCCCCCTCTCATTCTGTTCCAACACATACTACACAACTCTAGCTTTAAAAAAATAACAAATTAATTTAATAAAAAAAAGTGTCAGGTGTGTGCAAAGTGTATGTGTAGAATGTCTGTCGTATAATCTAGTGTGTATGCAGAATCAGACCGAACAGCTCAGGAGCAAAGTCTGTTTCATCACTGTACTGGCCACACAACAGCACCATATATCAAGGACAGAAGACCTCACCCAAATGATGTGTCTCTCCGGCCAAGTGTCGACTTCCTCCAGTAGCTCGTGGAGAATCCGGATGCCTGGTCACCAATAGTGGATATAGTCCAATATTGACCATCAATCTGACACACACAGTGTAACTACTATGTCCCTACAAGTTCTGTGTTCAGAGAATTCTAGTATAGTCCAAAAATGTTTACTGTCACTTTGGAACTATCTGTTAGTGTTTAACTTCTCATACAAATTCCCTAATTGTAACACACAATGTTAATGTTCCAGGTACCTATATCTCTACTAGTGTTCCTGGTACTGGTGGTATTTTCAGTGTCTTTATTTTACTGTGATGTAAACTATCACTTAGGAAACACACTGTTGCCTAACATGCATGTCGTAAGAGGCGACCAAGGAGGATATGGTTCCGTCGCCCTGCTACTGAGTGAGTGCGTGGCGTGACACTGTGAGCTGTGAGTTTTGCGTGCAATGCTTTTACATCTGTCCACGGTTGTTTGTAGTGTGAACTGCATGTTCGGAATGATGGCGGCCGGCTGTTGCTGGATTGACTGGTTTGTCATTTCGGTCTCACGAGTGCATTTTTCAGGAGATTCCTGAGAGTCGTCTCTGGAGCTACAAAGTTCGTGCTTTGTGTGGCACTTTCAGCGTGTTGTCCTGTGGAAAGAGACCGAACCATATGCGATAAAACCCAGGTCAATGAAGTTTTTCTGGTGACTTTGTTGGCATTTTGGCGGCGGCATTATTCACAGTGTACATGTGCGGGCTGTTGGCTTGCTGATACTCCTGCCTATTCCATTATTCACATTGGGCAGTGAGGAGCATTTTGTGTGATATTAACTGACACAGGAACGGAGCAATATGGGGATGACCCGTTGCCGTGAAGTTGGAACCACGACTAACTAACTAACTAACTTATATAATCATCATTTCCCGCTCAGCAGAGGCCAGGTTCCTGCAGACCCTCTGGGTTATGGGCCCAGTGCAAAAGCCTCTTAGTAAACTCTGCCTTCAATGCCCGAGCCATGACTTTTCTTCTAGCTTGTGGTAAAATATAGTGTAACCTATTTAAGAGAGAACACACCTGGTGAGAGCAACCCGATTCCAACCTTTATTAGGTGAGTGTAGGCCGACGGCAGCACTCAGATATATAACAGAGAACCACACTCTGTCATAAGGCCGAGGAGCTCATCACATCGGTCTGAGTCATGGTAAGACAAGAAAAGACTAAAGGAAAAGGGCAGAAACCCAATAGATACCCTACTGGAAGATCCTACCATTTGACATTTCCTTTATCCCCCCCCCCCCCCCCCCCCCCCAACCATCCTCAATCTCCCTAAATATCATCCACTACATTGCCCTTAACTCACTGAGTTAATTGATATCTTACACCAGCTAGTTTAAGCTACGTGATAGGCTACTGTTGCCGACGCTCTTCTAATACGCTCTATCAACGTACATTACTACACTCAATTCCTAAGAATAATCAAATGTAGGTCTATTTAAATTAAATACCATATAGTTATTCTGGTTTGAGATTGATACCACGAAATCACACACTGGATGAATGTCCGCTAATATAAATCAACAATAGACACTGTAGTCTCTCTCCAGAATCAAACTAGGAATATCACACACGTTCGTCTTGCTTCACAACAAAGTTGTGTATCCAGACTGTTCCAATATTGTGTCTGAATGAAGTCACAAAACTGTCTAGACACTAGGCGTCTAGAAGCTATTTTTTCTTTCCTTTTCCAAACTCGATGTAAACAACTGACTGGCTGTCCCTTTCATCTGGGAAATTGTCTCCGGTACTTCAAAAAGTCTTATTTACATTGATGACAATGATGATGGTAACAATGACGATGATGACAATGATGAATTATTGTCCTGAAAGTGTAATACTTCAAAGCCAACTAGTGACCAACACTGACCAAGTTTCCATTTCGTCGCCACTCTACCACAGGAGGTGGGATCGCAGCAGCCTCGCATGTGATGGTTATAACTGAGCCTGCAGACACTTCTTTGTTTCTTGATAAGGGAAACGTCTTTATGATCTCAGCTGGGACTGGGGAAACATGACAGAATGATATTAATAATGAGAAGTGAGGATCTTACCTCAAAAACTGTGAAGCAAAATAAAACACAATCAGACTTAGAATGACTTTAAATGCATGCAAATAAAAGCAGGCAAACACAGATGTCCTAAGGAAACTCTGTGGCAAAGGTTTTCTGAGTGCAATTTGTAATCTCACAAACTATATTCAAAACAGATTAGGCAATTTGGAAGCAGACCGCCTTGCCTTGGTTGTCATACAATAGGTGTGAGTTCTGGCTGTTCAGAAAGCAATGGCAAACTACTGAATGTAAAGTTGCCAAGAAATCACAAACAGCTAGAATATGCTGGGGTTGACTGCAACATCCTGTAAAGGATACGCAACAAACTTTTAAAGAAACTTGGAATGAAAAGAGCTGATGGAAGCAATAAAAAAAAATAGAAATTAAATAAAATTTTGGTTTAATGGCATACATATAAAAACCATACAGGAAAGGGATAGTTGTAGGCAGATATGTATGAGGTAGGAAGTGATACAAGTGGGAAGATAACATCAGAAGATAGAGATGGTTAACAAAGTGTACTCCCACAGCAAGAGAGAGAATGTGTCGGATGTCCCTTTCAGCCAATCTTCTTTGTAAAAATGGCACTTGATTGACTGATTGATTATAAGACTAGTTAAATCTGTTATCATCAACATAATTACTAATTATTTCCAAATTTTGAAGAATTGCTATCATTGTCTCCAAAAATCTGAATTAGAAACCTTGTTTTTCAAATAAATGCTTTGTGTTTTTAAAAAAATGTCTCTTCCATTGAAGATCATGTTCCAGAGCAGTGTTTTTCAACCACAGATGTCTTGCAATGAGTCCTTGGTTGAGCTGTTGGAATTTGGCATAAAGGTTAAAATCATGTGGGATAAAAATCACTGGGATAATTTATTCAAAACAGGGCTGTTCTTTTCTTTCTTCTGTCCAGTTTCCCAAATTTATTTTTCAACATCAGCTTTGAGGTTTTTCAACATCTGTCACTAGAAAATGACGCTGTTCCACCTATCAAAGATGGCAATGCCTAATGAGTTCTGCTGAAGAACATTCATACTATTCTTTATAAAGTTGATTAGTTTCTGAGTGAGGACATTCCTTTTCAATAGTAATCACAGTTGGTTGCAATTGCTTTCTGTGAGAGCAGCTTGCATACAGAGTAAGGCTACCCTAACCATTGTGTCCAAATGTGGTTCACAGAATGTTATAATGTCATATGTAGTTCATATAATGTGAACTTTCCAAATGTACTTCACATAATGTTACATTTTCAAATGCAGTTTACATATTGTGAGCACAGTGCCTAGAATGTAAATTTGCCGAAATGCCATGCAAGAAATGTTACTTTGTCTGGTACAATGTATTTAATGTTAACCATTGCCCATATAATGTTCACTGTTGAACATGTAATGTTAACTGTTGCACATGTAACTGTTGACTCTTGCACATGTAAAGTTGACATTTGCACATGTAATGTTGACTGTTGCACACATAATGTTGACTGTTGCACACATAATATTGACTGTTGTACACATAATGTTGACTGCTGCACACGTACATGTTGAATGTTGCACAAAAAATGTTGACTGTTGCACACATAATGTTGACTTGCACCTATATTGCAGACTGTTGCACACATAATATTGACTTTTGCACATGTAAATGCTGATTGTTGCGCATTTAATGTTGACTGCTGTACATGTAATATTGACTGCTTTACATATAATGTTGACCGTTGCAATTATAATGTTGAGCGTTGCACATATGTTTGCTGCACTTATGTTGACTATTGCACATGTTATGTTAACCTGAGTATGTTTGAAGTACAGTAATGTCAGTTTTGTTAAAAGATGAAAGTACCGAGGAAGCTTGAAATAGGTGTAGCATGATGGGATGAGATCCTTTGTACATCTAAATTTAAATTCCATAATATAAATTAATGCCTGTGTGCTTCTGGGGACTTTATATGAAGAAAAGAATCATAACAACGTAACCTCGTGCCAAGTTTGTTGCATATCCTTTACAACCCCAGCAGTTTTTGGCTGTATGTGATTTCTTGGCAAATTTACATTCAGTAGTTTGCTATTGCTTTCAGTATTCATACCATTGTATGAAAATCAATGCAAGGTGGTCTGCTGCCAAAACATGCTGCAACTGTGTTTCGAACGTGGTATGCAGGATTACGAATTATGTGTGTAATCTGAATTATGTGTGTAATCTGAATTATGTGTGTAATCTGAATTATGTGTGTAATCTGAATTATGTGTGTAATCTGAATTGTGTGTGTAATCTGAATTATGTGTGTAATCTGAATTATGTGTGTAATCTGAATTATGTGTGTAATCTCGGCCAGTGAGGTGGCTTTAACCTCCTGTGCATATCATTAAAGGTGACCAAGGAGGGTTGTTGTGAGACTGGCTACTTTACACCTGACAAGAGATCTAACATCCAGTGAACCACAGCTGGCCTACAAATCGCTTGGCATGTGTGGTTATGGGCCTAAACTCCTTTAGGAGTCTAAAAGGCAGCAGCAGCAGAAGAAGAATACTATCAGAGGATATAGAATTTGGCCTATATTTCGGTAACTGAATGGCATATAATGGGTGGTATGGCCAGAGCTGTGTCAGTCATCTGTACTTCCCAAACAAATGGTACCCATTTTGTGTGGCTTTATCAGCCCTAAATCTGTACTAAAGTGATGGTACTGCTATACCTAAGGATGAAATACAGACCACTGAGTAACAGTCAAAAGACCACCATGTCTTTATGCTAACAGCCTTCACATTAGTGTGTCCACCGATAATCATTTCTTCTGTATTCTTTCTTTGTCAAATCAATGAGTGATGATGACTTGAGGACTAACAAATAAAACATTCTGTAATATCCCATATATTATGTATATTCTTCTCTTGTGGTACTTTTCTCCTAACTAGACACAAGGAACAGATGTTCAGAGAAAATCAATAAAGATGGGCATTTACCATGTACTATAAGCTTCACCTTTGTAGAATTATCAGCCGAAGAACCATGTACGGCTCTGCAGTAGTACTCGCCTCTATTAACTACTTTCACTTGGTTAAAATGCAGAATCCTGCCTTTCTTACGTATACTATAGTTGACATCGGCACCTTTGCGCAACAACTCTCGATCTTTGTGGAACCTGAAGGAAGAACATACACAAAATCTAATTTAGTCACTGAATGACAAAAGCTAACAGCAAAAATCGGACTCCAGTACAGGGAGAAATTCATTAATAACCTTTTCTGGGAGCTGCAAAAATGTTGACAGCAAAAACTTGACTCCAGTAACAGAGAGAAATTCATTAATAACCATTTCTGGGAGCTGCAAAAATGTTGACATCAAAAACTTGACTCCAGTAACAGGGAGAAATTCATTAATAACCATTTCTGGGAGCTGCAAAAATGTTGACAGCAAAAACTTGACTCCAGTAACGGAGAAATTCATTAATAACCATTTCTGGGAGCTGCAAAAATGTTGACATCAAAAACTTGACTCCAGTAACAGGGAGAAATTCATTAATAACCATTTCTGGGAGCTGCAAAAATGTTGACAGCAAAAACTTGACTCCAGTAACGGAGAAATTCATTAATAACCATTTCTGGGAGCTGCAAAAATGTTGACAGCAAAAACTTAGACTCCAGTAACAGGGAGAAATTCATTAATAACCATTTCTGGGAGCTGCAAAAATGTTGACATCAAAAACTTGACTCCAGTAACAGGGAGAAATTCATTAATAACCATTTCTGGGAGCTGTAAAAATGTTGACAGCAAAAACTTGACTCCAGTAACAGGGAGAAATTCATTAATAACCATTTCTGAAATAAAGGAGATCCATCAAAACATCAAGCAAGAAGTGGAACATATGGCACTGATAAAGAAGGAGAACGAAGAAATCCTACAAACCATTAAATCAGAGCGAGAACTGCAGAAAGCTGAGATGAAACTTTGCCAAAACAAACCAACAGAAGCTATACAAGAAACCACAGAGAAACTGCAAGATGAAAACCAAGAGACCGAGCTTGAACTGCAAGCTAAAGCCAGCAGCCCAACCACGACACACAAGAAGGAACCACTATTCCATCAGATCTCTGAAGGAGGCACAGAATACCCACTTAGCAGGGAGGAACTCCAGCGCAAGGAATTCAGAAGGCGCTGGGAAGAAAAAGAAAAGAAGAAGCCCAAGAAATTCAAGGGGGAAACCGATGGAACACCCAGTCTTACACTATGGCTGTGAGACTGACTTAGAGTACTATACAGATGACGGTAAAATCGTCCCATGGCTGACCACGGAGGAGGAAATCTTAAGTCAGCAGATACTCAAACGCTACAGTGAAAACAGGTGCAAGGAGGAAAATGAAAATGTCAACAAGCTCCTACAGAAAATACACAAAAAAGGAGGCAAAAAATACCAAATAAAAAGTCCTTTTATGGACTGCAACCAGTCAAGCCAGACGAACCAGCAACCTTCACTAACAAGAGACACCACCAGAGGAGATGGGCACAAAAGACAGCCGCCACCAACCCACCCCAGCTGACGTCACAGACACAAAAGCGGATAAAACCAGTCAGGATCAGGACCAACTCGTAAGAGTGCATAAGACAAGAATCAGGGTGAATAAACCCGCAAAATCACGGTTCTCAACAATAACCACCGCTGAGGAAGCAGGTTAGACAAGACCGAATTTGGAATTTTCGTTTTGAAAATGGAATTGGAATTAGAATATATGGCCAGTATGCCTCATGGGGTCTACAAGGAGTCCTCTACTTGAAGTTTTGTGCACACCTTTTCTGATAGGAGAATTATATCATGTTTGTGGATATTTTCAGTGACAGAGTATTGTTATGGTCATTAGTACAAGGGTAGCCTTGACATTTTCACAGAAGTCTCTGCTGGGTAGTGGAGTAGCAGTTTCATAGGATGTGCTTTGTTGTTTGCCTCAGTGATCCAGTGCCAGACATCTCTCCTTGGAGGCTGAGTAGCAGTTTGATAGAATTTACTTCCCTGAGTTCATCAGATTGAAATTAAATATGGCCCACAGGAGCTACCCTTCAAGATAAACTCTTGGGGATCAGTAGAGACCTCAGGCAAACCATCCTACTCATGTCCCATGCTGGAGTAGGAATCAGTAGAGACCTCAAGCAAACCATTCTACTCATGTCCCATGCTGGAGTAGATACAGTAGAGACCTCAGGCAAACCATCCTACTCATGTCCCATGCTGGAGCAGAGATCAGTAAAGACCTCAAGCAAACCATTCTACTCATGTCCCATGCTGGAGTAGATACAGTAGAGACCTCAGGCAAACCATCCTACTCATGTCCCATGCTGGAGTAGGAATCAGTAGAGACCTCAAGCAAACCATTCTACTCATGTCCCATGCTGGAGTAGAGATCAGTAAAGACCTCAAACAAAACCATCCTTCTCATGTCCCATGCTGGAGTAGATACAGTAGAGACCTCATGCAAACCATCCTACTCATGTTCTATGCTGGAGTAGATACAGTAGAGACCTCAGGCAAACCATCCTTCTCATGTCCCATGCTGGAGTAGAGATCAGTAGAGACCTCAGGCAAACCATCCTACTCATGTCCCATGCTGGAGTAGAGACCTCAGGCAAACCATCCTACTCATGTCCCATGCTGGAGTAGAGACCTCAGGCAAACCATCCTACTCATGTCCCATGCTGGAGTAGATACAGTAGAGACCTCAAGCAAACCATCCTATTCATGTCCCATGCTGGAGTAGAGATCAGTAGAGACCTCATGCAAACCATCCTACTCATGTTCTATGCTGGAGTAGATACAGTAGAGACCTCAAGCAAACCATCCTACTCATGTCCCATGCTGGAGTAGCGATCTGTAGGGACCTCAGGCAAACCATCCTACTCATGTTCTATGCTGGAGTAGATACAGTAGAGACCTCAAGCAAACCATCCTATTCATGTCCCATGCTGGAGTAGAGATCAGTAGAGACCTCAAGCAAACCATTCTACTCATGTCCCATGCTGGAGTAGAGATCAGTAAAGACCTCAAGCAAACCATCCTACTCATGTCCCATGCTGGAGTAGATACAGTAGAGACCTCAAGCAAACCATCCTATTCATGTCCCATGCTGGAGTAGAGATCAGTAGAGACCTCAGTCAAACCATCCTACTCCTGTCCCATGCTGGAGTAGAGATCAGTAGCGACCTCAGGCAAACCATCCTACTCCTGTCCCATGCTGGAGTAGAGATCAGTAGCGACCTCAGGCAAACCATCCTACTCCTGTCCCATGCTGGAGTAGAGATCAGTAGCGACCTCAGGCAAACCATCCTACTCATGTCCCATGCTGGAGTAGAGATCAGTAAAGACCTCAAGCGAACCATCCCATTCATGTCCCATGCTGGAGTAGATACAGTAGAGACCTCAAGCAAACCATCCTACTCATGTCCCATGCTGGAGTAGAGATCAGTAAAGACCTCAGGCAAACCATCCTACACATGTCCCATGCTGGAGTAGATACAGTAAAGACCTCAAGCGAACCATCCTACTCATGTCCCATGCTGGAGTAGAGATCAGTAAAAACCTCAATCAAACCATCCTACTCATGTAACATGCTGGAGTAGATACAGTAGAGACCTCAATCAAACCATTCTACTCATGTCCCATGCTGGAGTAGAGATCAGTAAAGACCTCAATCAAACCATTCTACTCATGTCCCAAGCTGGAGTAGAGATCAGTAAAGACCTCATGCAATCCATCCTACTCATGTCTCATGCTGGAGTAGAGACCTCAAGCAAACCATCCTACTCATGTTCCATGCTGGAGTAGAGATCAGTAAAGACCTCAAGCGAACCATCCTACTCATGTCCCATGCTGGAGTAGAGATCAGTAAAGACCTCAAGCGAACCATCCTACTCATGTCCCATGCTGGAGTAGATACAGTAGAGACCTCAAGCAAACCATCCTACTCATGTCCCATGCTGGAGTAGATACAGTAGAGACCTCAAGCAAACCATCCTACTCATGTCCCATGCTGGAGTAGATACAGTAGAGACCTCAAGCAAACCATCCTACTCATGTCCCATGCTGGAGTAGAGATCAGTAAAGACCTCAAGCGAACCATCCTACTCATGTCCCATGCTGGAGTAGAGATCAGTAAAGACCTCAGGCAAACCATCCTACATCATGTCCCATGCTGGAGTAGAGATCAGTAAAGACCTCAAGCGAACCATCCCTATTCATGTCCCATAGATGCATAACAAACATTCACCACTGAAGAAAGAGAACAAATGGATGCACTTTAGTGTTGACTTCAGTGGACCAGTTTCAGGTTTCTGAACAAAGTGATTACTGATCTGTAGGTTTCCTGTGCCACAGATAGTTTGAGATTTGTCAGGCCAGTTTGTATGTAGTTGCTCCTAGATATTGAACAATCTACTAGGAGTTCCCCACAGTGAAAACTCTTCAAACAAAACTACTAAATACAAATTAAGGTGAATTCAAGATATTGCAGTACTGGTGTGGCATGCTCATGCTTTCTCTTGTGCTAGGCTATGACATAAGGAGATGAGAGGACCAGCTCTTTGTGTCACAGCCTTCACTTCTATTGAACAGGAGCAACATACGGCACACATCTCATGGAACAGTTTTGTGGTTTTGTCTTGAACTCGTGGCAACAGCAATTGAAATGAAACACTTCCCTAATGGGAAGGCTTGCCAGATAAACAAATGTCAGGAAGAAGTTGGCCCTTTCAATCAATCAATCAATCAATCAATCAATACAGGAATCAACAAGATAGTACAGAGCACAACAAGACAGGAAAAATTAAGACAGGACACAAAACAATAAGACAAGACACAACACACTATGACACAATAAGACAAGACACAACACAACACAATAAGACAAGACAGAACACACTTGACACACTAAGGCAAGA
The DNA here is from genome assembly GCA_014155875.1 of Cepaea nemoralis. NCBI lineage: Eukaryota > Metazoa > Mollusca > Gastropoda > Stylommatophora > Helicidae > Cepaea > Cepaea nemoralis. The sequence continues at coordinate 436,962 of JACEFZ010028340.1, forward strand.
CATAACACAGTAGGAGACATTAATGGCAAGACACAACACACCAGGACACAAGAAGAAACAATAAGACAAAACAAGACAGGACTGACATGGGACTGTATATAATTTATGTACTTACCATTTGATGAAACTCGGTTTATCACCATACACATTGCAGGTGTATGTGAAGCTCTGGTCAAAAATGACCTTTGATTCCCGTGGTGGATATACAGATACCACTGTAGAGCAATCAAGTGGTAAATATAGAATACTAAAGTATTAAAATAAAACAATAGGGCAACACAACACGGCCGATGTTTCGGTTCCAGAACCTTTGTCAAGGACAGGACAACACAAACAGATAAAAAGTGAAATAAAGCACACAAAATAAAATTGAACACAGCTTCTTGTTGACAGGAGGAAAACAGAAATGGTTTACACCAGTATAGAACGGTGCTGTTGGGCTACAAAAGTTTGTGTTGGTATGTAAACAGTCCAATATGAATAAAATAGGGAGATAGTATATAGTTATACCATGGCATCAACAACGGTATTGATTCCCGCTGGGTGAATGCAACCCAGAGAGTTTATTAATTGGCTTTCAATGTTAAGTCTAATGGAGTTGTTAGAGAAGCAAGGTTTCAGTGCAGTGACCCACACATCGTCGTGGTTAGAAGAATTAAAGTGGTTGGGGACAGGTTTGTCAGCGCCTTGATTAATGTCTCTAAGGTGTTCCCTAAAGCGGTCGGCAAGGCGTCTGCCAGTTTGACCAATATATTTCTTGTCACATCTTTTGCAGATGATGACATATATAAGATTGTGGGATGTGCAAGTGAAAGAATCTTTCAAGGAGAAGGTGTTTCAGGGGAATGTGATTGCTGGTGTCTGAAAAACGTGTGGGACATGTCAGGCAATTCTTACGGTGGCATTTAAATGTACCCACAAATGAAGTATCTGTGGGGAGGTGACTATGAACAAGGTGGTCCCTGAGACTTTGTTCCGGCGGAAAATTACCCTAGGGCCGTTAGAGAACACCGCACGAGTGGTTGGGTCAGATACCAGGATAGACCAGTGTCGGATAAAAATATGCTTGATGGCATGGGCATGTGGATGAAAGGTGAGGATAAGTTTAGGTTCATTGTTAGGAGGTCGCATTTTCTTGACAAGGGACATTTCACGTGAGACCTGTGTTATACAACAGAAAGCTGTGGACAGAATGTGCTCTGGGTAGGCCCATCTGCGGAAAAAGTCCATCATTTCATGGGCTTTCTCTAGGAAGTCATTATCATCCTGACAGATACAACGAAGACGGAGTAGCTGGGAATATGGGATAGAATCTTTGCAGCTTTTGGGGTGGGATGAACTGTATAGGAGGAAACCGTGAGCATCCATAGGTTTGTAGTAGACAGAGGACATAAGGCCTGTAGGAGTTATTTGAATTGTGGTGTCAAGGAAATTGACTGAAGTGGTAGAAATTTATGTAGTAAATTTGATCTATGGATGGAAATTTTGGACATAATTGATGAAGCAGTTTAGTTCCGCCTCCGTCATGTCAGTGAGGCCGATGTTGTAATCAATTAGTCACTTTAGTACAGATTCGGGGCTGATATAACCACATGAAATGGGTACCATTTGTTTGGGACATACAGATGACTGACATAGCTCTGACCATACCACCCCTCATATGCCATTACTGAAATGTACGCTAGATTCTATATCCTCTAAAATGTATTCCTCTTCTTCTTCTGCTGCTGCTTGCTGCTGCTGCTTGCAGCTGCTGCTTGCTGCTGCCGCCGTCGCCTTTAAGACTCCTAATGGAGTATAGATCCATAACCACACATGCCAAGTGATTTGTAGGCCAGTTGTGGTTGGCTGAATGTTGGTTGAGTTGTTGTCAGGTGTGAAGTAGTCAGTCTCACACCAACCCTCATTGGTCACCTTTAATGATATGCACAGGAGGTTAAAGCCAGCTCTCTGGCCGAGATTACGCACATAATTCGTAATCCTGCATACCACGTTTGAAACACAGCTGCCACCATTTTGGCAGCAGACCACCTTGCATTGATTTTCATACAATGTTATGAGTGCTGAAAGCCATGGAAACTACTGAACATACATTTGCCAAGAAATCACACACAGCCAAACAATGCTGGGGTTGTAAAGGATATGCAACAAACTTGGCACGAGGTTACGTTGTTATGATTCTTGTCTTCATATAAAGTCCCCAGTAGCACACAGGCATTAATTTATATTATGGAATTTAAATTTAGATGTACACAGGATCTCATCCCATCATGCTACACCTATTTCAAGCTTCCTCAGTACTTGAATTTTTTAACAAAATTGACATTACCGTATTTCAAACATACTCAGGTTCACATTACATATGTAACAGTCAACATTAACACATTCAACAGTCAACATTATGTGTGCAACAGTCAAAATTTACATGTGCAACAGTCAACGTTAACATGTGCAACAGTCAACATTTACATGTGCAACAGTCAACATTTACATGTGCAACATTCCACATTATGTGTGCAACAGTCAACATTTACAAGTGCATCAGTCAACATTATGTGTACAAAAGTCAACATTTACATGTGCAACAGTCAACATTATGTGTGCAACAGATGTGCAACTGTCTACATTAACATGTGCAACAGTCAGCATTAATGTGTGCAGCAGTCAACATTTACATGTGCAACAGTCAACATTTAATGTGCAACAGTCAACATTTAATGTGCAACAGTCAACATTTACATGTGCAACAGTCAAAATTTACATGTGCAGCAGTCAACGTTAACATGTGCAACAGTCAACATTTACATGTGCAACAGTCAACATTAACATGTGCAACAGTCAACATTTACATGTGCAACAGGTCAATTCTTCCCTTTCTCCATTATATAATTCTTTCATATACTCATTCAACCTCTTCATTATAGCACCTTCCTCTAATAATATCTTTCCTGCTTTTGATTTCAAACACCCTGTATTTATTCTTTTTTTTTCTTCCTGTGAGCTCACTGATTTGTCTGTGCATATTTTATTTTATCTTTAATGGAATTTAATTCAATTTTTTGCATTGCTCATTTAACCAACTTTCATTTGCCTTCACACATTTATCTCTTATTTCTTTATTTATCTTAGCACATTCTTGTTTGTAATTTTTATTGTTTCCTTTTGTCCATCAGCATTAAGATTTATTCATTCATCCATTTTGTCTTAGCTTTTTGGCTTCTCTACGGTAATATTTCTTTGCTAGTTTGATGAATGGAGTCCGTTAACATTTCCCATTGTTCATTTATACTCTGTATTTTAGCTGTTGCATTGTACCTATTTTTCACTCTGTATTGTCCTTGGATTTCTTTATCTACTTTCAGTATCTATTTATTAAGTCTCAAATTTTTAACCATTTTTTCCCACTCTTTAATCTTACTTTTATTTGTCGTCATAGTGGTACATGATCACTATTACAGTCAGCACCAGGCATTGTCTTTACATTAATTAGCACATTTCTAAATCTTTTATTAATAAGTATGTAGTCAATTTGGTTGCGTATTTTCATATCAGGGCTTTCCCATGTATATTGTCGTCTTTTATGGTGTTTAAACCATGTGTTTCCAATTATTATATCATTAATATTTGCCCATTCTATTAGTTTCCCTCCTCTTTCATTTCTTGTACCTAAACCATAATTCCCCACTATATCCCCTATTTTTCCCTTTCCTACTTTTGCATTAAAATCTCCCAGTATTATTTTTATTTCTTGTGATCCAGTTTGAGCTATCGCCATTTCTAGTTTCATCATAACAGTGTTGTATCTCTTCATCACTGCTGCTTGTTGTTGGTGCATATATTTGTATAATATTTATATATATTGGTTTGCCTTTGATTTTGACCATTATAACTCTATCTAAAATACACCAGTATCCATTAATTGATTTGGCTGTTTATTCATCAAATATTATTCCTACACCTTTTTCATGTGTGTCCCCTCCAGAATAAATTATTGTGTGATTTTCGGTTATAATTTTGCCTGATACCTCCCATCTTATCTCACTTATGCCTAGTATATTCATTTTCATGCTTCCCATTTCTCTTAGAACATTGTTTAACTTTCCTAGCTCATTTAATGTCCTAACATTCCGTGTTCCTACTCTAAATTTATTTGGTTTAGTTATAGTTTTAGTTTTGCCATCAGTAGCTGGATGACAGTCTGGTGTCACCTGTGGCTCATGACTATCCCTACCAGACGAGGATGTCCTAAGACAGCCATTAACGTTGTTCACTATCTCTAAAATTTGTGTTGAGATGAAATCTTGGTTTCCCCTTGTCTTCCACATCCATATGGTGGTCTTTTAATTCTGCCTTTGACAGCCATTTCCAACTGTCAGGACAAGTGAGTGCCCTGCTCTGCTCAACTGCAGAGTTGTCCACTTATTCCGGTGGATACTCGGTCCCCAGAGCTGTATTAGCCACACCGTGGTGTGTTTCCTTCCTCTACAACCAAGAGGTGCAGTTGGGATTTTTCCCTTCCTAAAGTTATGGTCTATGACCAAAACTCTCCAGTACTTTTAGAGGACAAAACATAATTATGAATAAAAAAACAATATAACTTTTTCGGTAACCTTTGCCTAGAGCTAAACAAGCATAGATATAAGTGAAGAAAAATTAAATTAACACACAATTGTAACAGCCTCACAGGTTCAGCATCTCAACATCAGCCGTAGCATGCAGTTGTAATCGCTGTTACCACCAGATGTGTTTTTGACTATGTCGTATAGAGGTTTGTTATTATTGGCCATCACATGATCTGCTCCTCAAGCTAGACTTGTGTAACACTGATAACAAGCATAAGCTCTCATGGCACGTTCATGTGGCACAATTGTAACGGAAGCAAACGGTGTTGTATGACAAAAGAAGTGTTGGCAGTAAGACTGGCACTTCGTTGGCTTGAGTTATAAAACTGCACCCATGTTTAATACTAAGAGATTCTTCTTCTTCTTCTTCTTCTTCTTCTTCTTCTTCTTCTTCTTCTTCTTCTTCTTCTTCTTCTTCTTCTTCTCCACCTCTAACTTTTTCTTGTTTTTGTTCTTATAGTTCAAATCGTGTGGCGTTGGTGATCTTGTCAGCACACATCCTCCTGTCTCATATACTGCTAATCATTTCTGATACTGACGTTCCTCCATGCTATGATGTCAAACTGTTCAGCAGTGTCTCTCTTGGTCTCTTCCTGTGTCTCCGCCCCTCTAGATTTCCAGTTGTGACGACACTGACGACACACTCCAGCTTTCCCCTTCACGTGACATGCCAAGAGTATGTGGATGGTCTTCTTCTGTGATTCATTACGGCAAGTTGAGACAGGCTTCTCATGTAGACATTGGATTGAATTCCTGCAGTGGTCCACAGTTCCTTAAGTCACGTGTGCCTTCAAAGCCTGTATCAGTGACAATAAGTTGTATCTGTGACATTAAGTTGTACATGTGACAGTAACTTGTATTTGTGGCACTTACTCATATCTGTCACAGTTATGTACATCTGTGATAGTAACTTGTATATGGCACTAACTTGTATTTGTGATAGTAACTTGTATCTGTGACAGTAACTTGTATCTGTGACAGTAACTTGTATTTGTGACAGTAACTTGTATCTGTGACAGTAACGTGTATCTATGGCAGTAACTTGTAGCTATGGCGTAAGCTTGTATCTGTGAAGTTAACTTGTATCTGTGACAGTAACTGTGGCAGTATCTGTGACAGTAACATATATCTATGACAGTTATGTGTATCTGTGATGTTAACTTTTATTTGTAACAGTAACTTGTATCTGTGACAGTAATGTGTAGCTATGATGTTAACTTTTATGTGTTACTGTAACTTATATATGTGACAGTAACTTGTGTATGTGATATTAACTTGTATATGTGATATTAACGTGTATCTGTGACATTAATATGTGTTTATGACAGTAATTTGTAAATGTGACAGTAAAGTGTATCTGTGATGGTAACTAGTATCTGTGACAGTAAAGTGTATGTGTGATGGTGACTTTTATCTGTGACATTAATATGTGTCTGTGACAATAACTTGTAACTGTAACAGTAAAGTGTATCTGTGACTGTCATGTATATCTGGCAGTAATATTATTTTATGACTAAAAACTGCAACCTGCTTTTTATCTGTTTGTGTTGTCCTGTCCTTGACAAAGTTCTGGAACCGAAACGTCGGCCGTGTTGTGTTGCCCTATTGTTTTATTTTAATACTTTAGTATTATATATTTACTGATTGTTTCTCATGTTTGATAAGTCACACTTTGTTTCCACCTGTGTATGGAGTTCTTTGTAAGGTATGTGTCTGTGTTTAGTATGTCTCTTCTTTTCGCAGGAGCTAAATATACCTAATTGTTTGCAATTTATATTGTTATATCCTGCTGCAGCCGCTGCTTTTTCATTTGTTCCATACTAAATGATGGTACTGCTACACCTGAGGATGAAATACAGACCACTGAGTAACAGTCAAAAACCACCATGTCTTTATGCTAACAGCCTTCACATTAGTGTGTCCACTGATAATCATTCTTTCTCTATTCTTTCTTTGCCAAATAAATGAGTGATGATGACTTGAAGACTAACAATAAAACATTCTGCAATATCCCATAGATTATTATATTGATCTCTCGTGGTACTTTTCTCATAACAGACACAAGTGAACATCAGAAGGAACTGATGATCATAGAAATCAATAAAGATGGGCATTTACCATGTACTGTGAGCAACACCTTTGTAGAATTAACAGCCGAAGAACCAAGTATGGCTCTGCAGTAGTACCAGCCTCTATTAACCACTTTCACATGTTTAAAATGCAGAGTCCTGCCTTTCTTACGTATATGATAGTTGACATCGGCACGTTGGCGCAACAACTCTTTATCATTGTGGAACCTGGAGGAAGAACATAAACAAAATCTGATACAGTCACTGAATGACAAATGTTGACAGCAAATACTGGACTCCAGTAACAGGGAGAAACTCATTAATAAGCGTTTCTGGGAGCTGCAAAAGTGTTGTAGATATTTTGTTTGTCTGCCTGCTGGTGGTGTGATTGAACTCACATCAAGGTAGATTTTTAAAACTGTTCTGGGGTGCCAGGTTGAACCAGCCTAACATGGTTACCAGAAATTGTCTTCGAGATGTAAATGCGGGCATTGTGATATTGACTACATCATCCCGGAGAGTGCTGTATGCTCCATATAAATATGAGTGCCAGCAGTGTATGTGCAATATGCCTCATGGGGTCTACAAGGAGTCCTCTACTTGAAGTTTTGTACACACCTTTTCTGGCAGGATAATTATATCATGTTTGTGGATATTTTCAGTGACAGAGTATTGTTATCGGTCATTACTACAAGGGTAGTCTCGACATTTTCACAGAAGTATCTGCTGGGTAGTGGAGTGGAAAGTTTCATAGGATGTGCTTTGTTGTTTGCTTCAGTGATCCAGTGTCAGACATCTCTTCTCGGAGGTTGAGTAGCAGTTTTATAGAATTTACACCCCTGAGTTCATCAGATAGAAATTAAACAAGCCCACAGGAGCTACCCTTCAAGATAAACTCTCAGGGATCAGTAGAGACCTCAAGAAAACCATCTTACTCCTGTCCCATGCTAGGAGTAGGGAATCAGTAGAGACCTCAAGCAAACCATCCTACTCCTGTCCTATGCTGGAGTAGAGATCAGTAGAGACCACAAACAAATCATTCTACTCATGTCCCATGCTGGAGTAGGGATCAGTAGAGACCTCAAACAAATCATTCTACTCATGTCCCATGCTGGAGTAGGGATCAGTAGAGACCTCAAACAAATCATTCTACTCATGTCCCATGCTGGAGAAGGGATCAGTAGAGACCTCAAACAAATCATTCTACTCATGTCCCATGCTGGAGTAGGGATCAGTAGAGACCTCAAACAAATCATTCTACTCATGTCCCATGCTGAAGTAGGGATCAGTAGAGACCTCAAACAAATAATTCTACTCATGTCCCATGTCGGAGTAGGGATCAGTAGAGACCTCAAACAAATCATTCTACTCATGTCCCATGCTGGAGTAGGGATCAGTAGAGACCTCAAACAAATCATTCTACTCATGTCCCATGCTGGAGTAGGGATCAGTAGAGACCTCAAACAAATCATTCTATTCATGTCCCATGCTGGAGTAGGGATCAGTAGAGACCTCAAACAAATCATTCTACTCATGTCCCATGTTGGAGTAGGGATCAGTAGAGACCTCAAACAAATAATTCTACTCATGTCCCATGCTGGAGTAGGGATCAGTAGAGACCTCAAGCAAACCATCCTACTCCTGTTCCATCAGTAGAGACCTCAAGCAAACCATCCTACTCATGTCCCATGCTAGGAGTAGGAATCAGTAGAGACCTCAAGCAAACCATCCTACTCCTGTCCCATCAGTAGAGACCTCAAGCAAACCATCCTACTCATGTCTCATGCTAGGAGTAGGAATCAGTAGAGACCTCAAGCAAACCATCCTACTCCTGTCCCATGCTAGGAGTAGGAATCAGTAGAGACCTCAAGCAAACCATCCTACTCCTGTCCCATCAGTAGAGACCTCAAGCAAACCATCCTACTCATGTCTCATGCTAGGAGTAGGAATCAGTAGAGACCTCAAGCAAACCATCCTACTCATGTCCCATGCTAGGAGTAGGAATCAGTAGAGACCTCAAGCAAACCATCCTACTCCTGTCCCATCAGTAGAGACCTCAAGCAAACCATCCTACTCATGTCCCATGCTAGGAGTAGGAATCAGTAGAGACCTCAAGCAAACCATCCTACTCATGTCCCATGCTAGGAGTAGAGATCAGTAGAGACCTCATGCAAACCATCCTACTCATGTCTCATGCTAGGAGTAGGAATCAGTAGAGACCTCAAGCAAACCATCCTACTCCTGTCCCATGCTAGGAGTAGGGATCAGTAGAGACCTCAAGCAAACCATTCTACTCCTGTCCCATCAGTAGAGACCTCAAGCAAACCATCCTACTCCTGTCCCATGCTAGGAGTAGGAATCAGTAGAGACCCCAAGCAAACCATCCTACTCCTGTCCCATCAGTAGAGACCTCAAGCAAACCATCCTACTCATGTCCCATGCTAGGAGTAGGAATCAGTAGAGACCTCAAGCAAACCATCCTACTCCTGTCCCATGCTAGGAGTAGGGATCAGTAGAGACCTCAAGCAAACCATTCTACTCATGTCCCATGCTAGGAGTAGAGATCAGTAGAGACCTCAAGCAAACCATTCTACTCATGTCCCATGCTAGGAGTAGAGATCAGTAGAGACCTCAAGCAAACCATTCTACTCATGTCCCATGCTAGGAGTAGGAATCAGTAGAGACCTCAAGCAAACCATCCTACTCCTGTCCCATGCTAGGAGTAGGGATCAGTAGAGACCTCAAGCAAACCATTCTACTCATGTCCCATGCTAGGAGTAGAGATCAGTAGAGACCTCAAGCAAACCATTCTACTCATGTCCCATGCTAGGAGTAGGAATCAGTAGAGACCTCAAGCAAACCATCCTACTCATGTCCCATGCTGGAGTAAGCATCAGTAGAGACCTCAACCAAACCATCCTACTCATGTCCCATGCTGGAGTAGCGATCAGTAGAGACCTCATGCAAACCATCCCATTCATGTCCCATAGATGCATAACAAACATTCAGCACTGAAGAAATAGAACAAATGGATGTACTTTAGTGTTGGCTTAAGTGGACCAGTTTCAGGTTTCTGAATGAAGTGATTGCTGATCTGTAGGTTATCTATGCCACAGATAGTTTGAGATTTGTCAGGCCAGTTTGTTTGTAGTTGCTCCTAGATATTGAACAATCTACTAGCAGTTCCGGACAGTGAAAACTCTTTAAAAAAAACTACTATACACAAATTATGGCGAATCCTTCTACAGATATTGCAGTACTGGTATGACATGCTAATGCTTTCTCTAGTGCAAGGCTACAGAATTGAGAGATGAGAGGACCGGCTCTTTGTGTCACTGTCGTCACTTCTATTGAACAGGAGCATTTTGCATACATCTCATGGAGTAGTTTTGTGGTTTTGTCTTCAACTCGCGGCCACAGCAAATGAAATGAAACACTTCCCTAATGGGAAGGCTTGCCAGATCAACAAATGCCAGGAAGAAGTTGGCCCTTTCAATCAATCAATCAATCAATCAATCAATCAATTACTCAATCAGTACAGGAAACAACAAGATAGGACAGGGCACAACAAGACACAACACACTATGACACAAAAAGACAAGACACAACACACTATGACACACAAAGACAAGACACAACACAATAAGACAAGACAGAAAACACCTTGACACACTAAGGCAAGACATAACACATTAGAACACACTAAGGCAAGACACAACACACCAGGACACAAGAAGAAGCAACAAGACAAAACAAGACAAGACTGACATGGGACTTTATATACTTTATGTACTTACCATTTGATGAAACTCGGTTTATACTTTATATACTTACCATTTGATGAAACTCGGTTTATACTTTATATACTTACCATTTCATGAAACTCAGTTTATACTTTATATACTTACCATTTGATGAAACTCAGTTTATACTTCAAATACTTAATATTTGATGATTGGTTTATACTTTATATACTTACCATTTGATGAAACTCGGTTTATCACCAGACACATTGCAGGTGTATGTGAAGTTCTGGTTTAAAATGACCGTTGATTCCTGTGGTGGATATACAGATACCTCTGCAGAGCAATCAAGCAATCAAGTAAGTTGCAGGTAGCAATTTGTAGTAATAAATAATATTACTGCAAGATATACTTGACTGTCACAGTTACACTTTACTGTCACAGATACTAGTTACTGTCACAGACACACATTAATGTCACAGATACAAGTTAATATCACAGATACAAGTCACCATTACAGATACAAGTTATTGTCACTGATACACTTTACTGTCACTGATACAAGTCACCATCACAGAAAAAAGTTAATATCACAGGTGATAGAAGTTATTGTCACTAATACAAGTTACCATCACATATACAAGTTTCTGTCACAGATACATGTTACTGTCACAGATACTAGTTACTGTCACAGATACTAGTTACCATCACAGAAACACTTTACTGTCACATTTACAAGTTGCTGTCATAAACACATATTAATGTCACAAATACAAGTTAATATCACAGATACAAGTTATTGCCACATATACAAGTTACTGTCACTGATACAAGTTTTACTGTCACAGATACACTTTACTGTCATAGAAACTAGTTACTATCACAGATACACTTTACTGTCACCGTTACAAGTTACTGTAACAGTAAGACACATATTAATGTCATAGATACACGTTAATATCACAGATACAAGTTACTGTCACAGATATAAGTTACAGTCACACATAAAAGTTAAAACATAGCTATGCATTACTGTCACAGACACAAGTTACTGTTACAAATACAAGTTAACATAACAGATATACATTACTGTATAGATACACATTGCTGTCACAGATACAAGTTACAGTCACAGTTACTGTCACAGATACAAGTTAATGTCACAGATACAAGCTAATGTCATAGCTACAAGTTATTTCCATAGATACAAGTTACTGTCACAGATAGAAGTTACTGTCACAGATGCACGTTAACGTCACATATATTCAATACTGTTGCAGATACAAGTAATTGTCACAGTTTCTGTTATAGTTACAAGTTAATGTCACAGGTACAATTTAATGTCACAGATGCAATTTAATGACACAAATACAAATTACAAATACATGCTACTGTGACAGATACAAGCTACTATCACAGAAACAAGTCGCAGACGCAGATATAAGTTATTGTCACAGATACAAGTAAGTTACTATCACAGATACAAGTTAATATCGTAAATATAACTTACTATCACACATATAAGTTACTATCACAAATACAAGTTACTATCACAAATACAAGTTACTATCACAAATACAAGTTACTATTATAAATATAAGTTAGTGCCATATACAAGTTACTATCACAGATATAAATTACTGTCATATATACGAGTAACTGCCACAAATACAAGTTACTGTCACATGTACAACTTAATGTCACAGATACAAGTTACTGTCACAGATAATGTCACAGATACAAGTTACTGTCACAGATAATGTCACAGATACAAGTTACTGTTACAGATACAGGCTTTGAAGGCAAACCTGACTTAAGGCACCGTGGACCACTGCAGGAATTCAATCCAATGTCTACACGCGAAGCCTGTCTCAACTTGCCGGATGAATATTTAATGATCACAGAAGAAGACCGTCCACATGCTCTTGGCGTGTCACATGAAGGTGAAAGCTGGAGGGTGTTGTCACAACTGGAAATTTGGAGGGGCGGAGACGCAGGAAGAGACCAAGAGAGACAATGCTGGGCAGTTTGATATCATAGCATGGAGAACGTCAGTATCAGAAATGATTGGCAGTATACGAGACAGAAGGATATGCGCTGACAAGATCACCAACGCCACACGGCATGAACTATAAGAAGAATAACAAGATTGATTGATTGATTGATTGATTTAGGAACCGACATCACAGCATTCGGAACATTCCTATAAGCGCCCCGTCCCCATCCTCATCAGCCATCGAAGAGTTCCAACACTAATAGTTCCAGTAGCAATCTGATTATATGTCCGTCTCGCCTTTCCTCTGAGCGTCGATCGTCGGCCAGATCCCCTCGTCACTCCTCGCTGCCTCATTCTTACCAGATTATGGTGATCCATTTACTCCTCCGAGGTGTACACGTGCTCCCACAAGGCCGCAACCACGTCTGTCTTGTCATACATCAATACTCCACCAAGTTTTGCCGAGCCAGCCAATCTGTCCGGCTGTTCATTCCCCTGCACACCGGCATGCACCGGAGAAAAGATCCAGGTGATGCTTGCTACCCGTGACCTCCAAAGCGAAGCAAGCCACTCTGCACGAAGCCTGCCTGTTCTCACCCTCCTCAGCATGCTTTCTGAGTATAATAACAAGAAAAAGTTAGAGCTGGAGAAGAAGAAGAAGAAGAAGAAGAAGAAGAAGAAGAAGAAGAAGAAGAAGAAGAAGAAGAAGAAGAAGAGGGGAAGAAGTAGAAGAAGAAGAAGAAGAAGAAGAAGAAGAAGAAGAAGAAGAAGAAGAAGAAGAAGAAGAAGAAGAAGAATCGCTTAGTATTAAACATGGCTGTAGTTTTGTGACTCAAGCCAACGAAGTGCCACTCTCACTACCAACACTTCCTTTGTCGTACAACACCGCTGGCTTCCGCAACAATTGTGCTTCGTGAGCGTGCCAAGAGAGCTTATGCTTGTTATCATATCTTAAGCACGTGAGTGGACAGATAGGAATCATAAGATAAAGCTTGGCTAACTCAACTAGTTGCCCCTTCAGTGCGCTAGTGAACAGGCAAGAAATGACACAATTTGATTAACATAACCAGCTGTCTTCAATGCGCCAATGAACAGATAAGACAAGACATGCTAACCTAACCAGTTCTCTTCAGTCCGCCAGTGGACAGACAAGACAACACAAGGCAACATTTGGTTAAGAAAATAGCGTCTTAGACAAGGCAACATTTGGTTAACCTAACTAGTTGTCTTAATTCCATGAGTGAACAGATAAGACACGACAAAACTTGCCTTCTACTATAATTAAAATATGTGTTTCTAAGTCCGCAAGACAACAGTCAGATAATACAAGACAAACTTCTACTATAACTACAATCTGTAGTGTTCTAAGTCCGTCAGTATACAGATAAGACAAGACAAACTTTTACTATCACTAAAATATGTTCTGTTTCAAAGTCCGTCAGTAAACAGGTTAGACAAGACACATTTCTACTGTAATTAAAATCTTCAGTAGGTAATGTTGACTCCGCGGCTGTTGGCTATTTCACTATCATCAGACTCTAAGCCTGTGTCAAGAGGGGACCCATTTATTGAAAGCTTCCATAGACAATGTCTATTTATGAACACCGACTATGTCAAGAGTGGACCTATTTATTGAAGCTTCCATAGACAATGTCTATTTATGAACACCGACTATGTGAAGAGGGGACCCATTTATTGTAAGCTTCCATAGACAATGTCTATTTATGAACACCGACTATGTGAAGAGGGGACCTATTTATTGAAAGCTTCCATAGACAATGTCTATTTATGAACACCGACTATGTCAAGAGTGGACCCATTTATTGTAAGCTTCCATAGACAATGTCTATTTATGAACACCGACTATGTGAAGAGGGGACCCATTTATTGTAAGCTTCCATAGACAATGTCTATTTATGAACACCGACTATGTGAAGAGGGGACCCATTTATTGTAAGCTTCCATAGACAATGTCTATTTATGAACACCGACTATGTGAAGAGTGGACCCATTTATTGTAAGCTTCCATAGACAATGTCTATTTATGAACACCGACTATGTGAAGAGGGGACCCATTTATTGTAAGCTTCCATAGACAATGTCTATTTATGAACACCGACTATGTGAAGAGGGGACCCATTTATTGTAAGCTTCCATAGACAATGTCTATTTATGAACACCGACTATGTGAAGAGGGGACCTATTTATTGAAAGCTTCCATAGACAATGTCTATTTATGAACACCGACTATGTGAAGAGGGGACCCATTTATTGTAAGCTTCCATAGACAATGTCTATTTATGAACACCGACTATGTGAAGAGGGGACCTATTTATTGAAAGCTTCCATACACAATGTATATTTATGAACACCGACTATGTGAAGAGTGGACCCATTTATTGTAAGCTTCCATAGACAATGTCTATTTATGAACACCGACTATGTGAAGAGTGGACCCATTTATTGTAAGCTTCCATAGACAATGTCTATTTATGAACACTGACTATGTCAAGAGGAGACCATTTATTGAAGCTTCCATAGACAATGTCTATTTATGAACACCGACTATGTGAAGAGTTGACCCATTTATTGTAAGCTTCCATAGACAATGTCTATTTATGAACACCGACTATGTGAAGAGGGGACCCATTTATTGAAAGCTTCCATAGACAATGTATATTTATGAACACCGACTATGTCAAGAGTGGACCCATTTATTGTAAGCTTCCATAGACAATGTCTATTTATGAACACCGACTATGTGAAGAGGGGACCCATTTATTGAAAGCTTCCATAGACAATGTATATTTATGAACACCGACTATGTCAAGAGTGGACCCATTTATTGAAAGCTTCCATACACAATGTATATTTATGAACACCGACTATGTCAAGAGTGGACCCATTTATTGTAAGCTTCCATAGACAATGTCTATTTATGAACACCGACTATGTGAAGAGTGGACCCATTTATTGAAAGCTTCCATAGACAATGTATATTTATGAACACCGACTATGTCAAGAGTGGACCCATTTATTGTAAGCTTCCATAGACAATGTATATTTATGAACGCCGACTATGTCAAGAAGGGACCTATTTATGGAAGCTTCCATACACAATGTATATTTATGAACACCGACTCTTTGGCGAACGAGTTACGAATGCGATTCGCAATCTCGCATACCGCGTTCGAAACACAGCTGCTGGCAATTGAAGCTTGACGCTAGTTTTTATACGATGGTTCAGAAAGCAATGACAAACTATAAACGTAAACTTGCAAGAGATCATACACATTCAAACAATGCTGGGGTTGACTCCGACGTCCCGTAAAGGATATGCAACTAGCTTTTTATGAAAAAACAAAACAAAACTGAAGAGACTTCCGGGCAAATAAAGGTGCTACTGCAAATGGCGAGCGATACTGTTGGAGTCCACAACTTCAAATTACAATTAAACAGATGAAAACAACGTTCAATAGTACACTAGGACACGCTATGCGCTAACGGTGGCGGGTGTTGGTGTAATGGCTACGACGTTACGCTGACAATAGCAAGAGCGATGGTTAGATGCCTGCACTCGGCGTTCGCTATGCGACGAAAGGACTGGCCACCTATTCCTCTGTGAACTCAGACCTAACAATGTCTTAAAACGTATTAAAAGACTTAAAAGTCGAGAGGATCGATATATTAGGAGCGTTCGTGCCGCACCGCGCGTAATTGCGAACGTTGATCATGATCATGTCATAGTCATGTGATAAGTACTGACCAATGAATAAAAGAGCAACTGCTTATCGTTCCATGATGCATAGGTTCTGTTTCTGACAGTTGAGAAAATGGCCGGGTTGATCCAAAATCCTTCCAAAGAAATTCAAAGAGCGGTAATTCAGTTTCTTTCATTTGAAGGAGGTCGACCAGTGGACATTCATCGAAGAATGCAGGCAGCGTACAGTAACAAATGTGTGTCGAAGACAACAGTGACATACTGGGCACGAATGTTTCGGAAAGGACGTCAGTTCACGACAGATCTTCGACGGTCGGGTCAAGCGCATATTGTTGCAACAGAAAAAAAAAACCATCGCCAAAAATTGATGCAGCAGTACAGATGAGCCGTTGTCGAAGCATAAGTTCGCTAGCGAAAGAATTCGATGTGTCAATTGGGACAATTCAAAAGGTCGTTCGTAAGAAACTGCAATATCGGAAGGTGTGTTCACAGTGGGTACCACGGATGTTACTGACTATCAAAAAGAGGAACGCATGGGATGGTGTTTAAACCACTTGCTGCGTTACAGAGTGGAGGGTAATGCATTTCTCTTCCGCATAGTGGCAGGAGATGAATCATGGTGTTACCACTTTGAGCCGAGCAGCAAAAGAAAGAGAGAGCATGCAATGGAAGCATGTTGGATCACCAAAAGCCAAAATATTCAAGTTACAGGTTTCCACTGGTAATTTTATGCTGAGCGCATTGTTTTACCATGAAGGGCTATTGTTGGCCGACTTTAAAGAACCTGGTGTCAACATCAACTCTACCCACTACTTGGAAACACTAGACAAGCTGCAAAACGTCATCAAGAATAAACGACCCGGCATGCTTTCTTGCGATGTGATTTTGTTGCACGATAGTGCTCGTCCGCATGTCGGAAAGATTGTGCAGGAAGCATTAGCAAGGAAGAAGTGGGAAATTCTGCAACATCCAGTCTATAGTCCTGATTTGTCACCATGTGATTTTCATTTGTTCGGACCTCTAAAAATAGCTCTCAAGGGGCAACTATTTCACGCAGATGCAGGCGTAATGAAAGCGGTAAACACTTGGTTCAATGAGCAACGACAATCCTTTTGTTTTGCGGACGGCATTCGCCGCCTACTTAAGCAATGGGATGCTTGCCTGAATGCCAACGGCGACTTTTTATGACCAACCCATGGTGCATAATTCAATCAGAATGAATGCTTTGTTTAATCCTACCACGCTTGGTAATGTTTCTTTCATGCTTTGTAATAAAGTCATCGGAACGGGTTTCAAATGAACAACCCTTATAATTGCACCGGGTGTTATCCCATATGGCTCGGTCTCTTTTCGCAGGGCGGCCTGCTAAAATGCGTCGCACAAAACACAAACTCCGTAGCTATAGCGACGACCGCAGGAGTCTCCGAAAAAAAATAAATCACTCGTGAATTGAAAGACGAAGCCCGAAATAGAACCCGCAACCTTCGGAGAGTGAGGCAGATGGATTGACCACAATGTGAGGGCACCTACACTTCACGTACACACAACAGTCAACAGGTTCCTGCTACAGGAAATGCTTACTAAACAAAAATCTGTTAGCGATAGGGGCACCTGCTGACCAAGACAGGGGTTAGAGTTGAATCTGGCACTGCACGGTTCGTGTCCAAGCTCCAGTTTCATACAATGGGCAGTGGATTGTTGTCAGTATTTGGAGGTCATCATACAATGAGTAGTGGATTGTTGTCAGGATTTGGAGGTCATCATACAATGGGCAGTGGATTGTTGTCAGGATTTGGAGGTCATCATACAATGAGTAGTGGATAGTTTTCAGGATTTGGAGGTCATCATACAATGGGCAGTGGATTGCTGTCAGGATTTGGAGGTCATCATACAATGAGTAGTGGATAGTTTTCAGGATTTGGAGGTCATCATACAATGGGTAGTGGATAATTGTCAGGATTTGGAGGTCAGCAAGGCCGAATGGATAAGAGCTCGTTCTTAAACATCCGGTGCGCTGATGTCGAGGTAGCAGATTAAAACCCTCTCGTTCTTGACTTGGGGATGTAAATTACAAGTACCTATAAAGTTGGAGTGGGTTCGCCTGATGGTGAGGGACATTAGTAAAAGGGAATGCTAATCCACCCGCATAAATCAGTCTAGTGCATTAAAAGTAGTGGCACCCGTATGGACTACGCTTGAGTTCAAAGCGAGCGAGAAACAAAATTCAGGACTTTCTTAGAACTGTGTTCAAAGAATATGTCATGAGGAGCAGAACTGGGTACCTCACTTCATTATGCCAACACTTCACATCCAGACAGCTGTATCACCGTTTGATCTACCTACATTGGTAACAAACACCATAGTGTATTCACAAGTTCCCACGACAAGCAAGAAGATTTCAATGAATAAGCATGAGTTCAGAGTCACCAGACAACAAACATGTGTCCCCGAAGGAGTCCAGGCCAGGAACTCCACTTCTCATCTCTCAGTGACGGCATGCGGAATAAATCTCCCTGCAGCCTACAGCCGCTTTCACTGGTGACTCTTTCATTCGTGGCGCAACGTCCACATACCTGTCCCTACTTATGAAGAATGCCAAGTGAAGACTGGATTAAGAGGGCACTTGTAAACTTTACTTACAGCCGGCCTGGAGTCTCGAATAGTTGTCAACCAGTGATTCTCAAACTGGGTATTCACGGTTCACTACACCAAGTACAGTTGGTTGCATGTCCTTTACATGGCTTGGCTATCAACCCCAGCATTTCTTTTGCCTGTTTGTGATTTACTAGACAAATTTTACTTTCAGTAATTTTATGTTTTTTATTTAGATCTGTTTGTGTTGTCCCGTCCCTGATCAAGATTGTATGTAATCTAAACGTCGGTTTGCTGTGTCCTAGAATACTTATTATTATTGTATTATTTTATTATTATATATTTTTTGGATTGTCTATTGTTTTAATGGAATTTTCACTCTGATTTATGTTCACCATTATGAAGCCCGTTGTAAGGTATGAGGCTGTGTCCGTGTTTAGTGTGTTTCACCTCTTTTGCTGGAGCTACACACACCTCACTGTTTATATTTATGTTCAGTAGTTTACAATCACTTTCTGAACGACCGACGCCTCATACCACTGAAATCAACGCAAAGCGGTCTGCTCCCAAATCGCCCGCAGATGATTTCTAACCCTGGACTGGGTAAGGTAGGGAATTGTGAGGTGTGTTCACTGCCCACAAGCCACAGCGCCGGCACACCAAGGAAAGGTCATCCCATAATAAATGGGGAACCGCGGTAGCATATCGACATTGTGGTCAGCTGTTCGAATCTCCATAGAGATCAAAATTACAAAAAAAAAAAAAAAAATGAACCTGGTCTTTGAGGTCGGCAAAATATGATGTGAGTATCAGGACAATTTCTGGGGAGTAAAGACTATCGGCTTGGTATTGACCATATCACCCCACGAGCAGTTGGCCTATTGACTAGAATACCAGGCCCTACTTCGGGAGAGCCGGGTTCCAATCCTCGATAAGGTGACGATTTTTTTTTTCTGTCGGGGGAAACAAGAAAACCCTAACTTGGACAGTTCGCAGCGACTGAACTTGCCAGGCGGTTGAATTCCTCAGGCTCAAGACTTTCCCTGTCCTAGACCGCAAGGTACCATAGGCAGTACATGACAATGACTCAACGAGTGCCGATTGGTAAAAAAAAACATGAGGTTGGGGGTATATACCTACTACGTCTCGTGGTGTGAAAAAAAAATAAATTCTTTACTTAACAAACTTGAAACTTTGAAATGTGGCGCGGGCAGCGGTCTGGTCGGCCTACGGCAGCGGTCTGGTCGGCCTACGGCAGCGGTCTGGTCGGCCTACGCTTTTAGATCTCCAAATGCCCCAGGATTGTTAACGTGCTCAACATGCAGTGTCGAGTTGTTGGTCCTTGACCTTCTCCCAGCCAGACGACCACCGTCATAGCCCCTAAGCCACAGAACCAGTGGGATTAAACCAAATCACGTGTGTGCAAGAGAGTGAGTACGTATGTGTGTACGTGAATGTGTGCGCGAGTGATTGTGTGAGTGAGCGTGAGTAAGTGTTGTGTATGAGTACGTGAGTACGTATGTGGGAGAGTGAGTTCTGTAGAAAACCATATATCTACATGTACTGTATAAAACCATATATCTACATGTACTGTAACTTACTGTTCCTTTTGTATTCCCATCACATATATCCATCAACAACTTTTGCTAGAACTTCTGTTACCGGTTACTCTTTCTTCTTCTGCTTCTTCTTCTTCTTCTTCTTCTTCTTCTTCTTCTTCTTCTTCTTCTTCTTCGGGTGCCTAGTAAGGAGCAGACACCGCCGAGCACGACTCCCCCATTCCTGCTTGCCATCTGCTATGCAGAAGACGCTAGTATTGCCCAGCTGTGTAAGGTTTTCAGATACATAGTTAGTTAGTTAGTTGGTTGGTTGGTTGGTTGGTTCGTTAGTTAGTTAGTCGAGGTTCCATCTTCACGGCAACGGGTCGTCCCCATTATGCTCCAATCCTGTGTCAGTGAATATCACACAAAACGCTCCTCACTGTCCAATGTGAAAAGTGGAACAGACAGGAGTCTCGGCAATCCAACAGCTCGCACAGGAATACTGTACATAATGCTGCTGCCAGAATGCCAACACAAAAGTCCTCCACGGAAACCAAAGTATGTCTCTGCTCCTTTACTTGTGTTTTCCCCCCTCCCTTCAACTAATGGCTAATTTCTCTATTCCACTTCTTCTGTTTGTTCACCAGGAACATACTAACGGCATTAGGATCGCCATATGTTTAACCATGAATGCAACGAAGAAGAGTGGCTACTCTTTCCCTCCGTAGCGAACGACGAGTCCATCTTAAGCCCCATACATTTCCTTTGTCATTTACTTTTAGTTTTTTTTTCGAGTGATCTTGAAACTCCAGCAACTTTCAATACATCAGAATACGTTTATTCTCAGTCCATGATATTGTCAACATTCTCCTCATAAACCACACCTCTATAGCCTGTAGTTTCTTCTTCTCTGTCCATTATATTTTCCACAGCCTCTATTTTTTTCATAATTTCATTATTCATTGTCCATCCCAGCACATTCAATAAATGGTATCGCACTGTTTGTGTTTTTAGTATCATTCTTCGAAGTATGAAACGAATTCCTCGAATCTTACCGAATAATAATAATAATAGTAATAATAATATTAATAATAATAATAATAATAATAATAATAATAAAAATCAATTCAGTCAGTTGGCCTTAAACGTTGACTTCTCGTTCAGAAACCAATAGCAAACTACTGAACGTAAAATTATGTTGCAAATAAACTTAGGCTTGGGGTTGATTGTAACGTCCTGCAAAGGACGCGCATTCTTTCATTTCAAAGGAAATTAAACGTGTCTAGGGTTATAACTGAACTACACGAGAACCGCTGTACTCGTTGATCTATGTTGTATCCGAGGCAGTGTGGCATAGCACAGAGAAAACCACACATCGCTGACATGAACCAGAGGCGTTAATTACTTATAAGTGGGTGTCAAGGAGAGACCAGAACCCTTTTCTGTAGTCCTTCAGTCATGAGGTTAACTCCCGTAAATCAGGAAACATGCTTCTCATGTGAAATGGGAACTAGAGAGTTCTAAGGTAATCGAAGATACACTACTAATAATCTATCAAGTGCCGCATTTACAATAAAGGTTGCTTGTAATGGTAACACTTTCTATCTCTCGCTTTCCTTGCAAACACTGAGGGATGCGCTTCGTCCATCTCCGGATATTGGCCTCCCACTTGTATGGTTGTCGACATTGTGCTCGTCTGATTTCAAATTCTCCACCTTTGATAGTTTTTTAACCAGTTGTTCACAAAGTTCCCAAATACTTAAATACATTGATTTCTTTCATGCTGATTCCATTCACTTTAATGTTGCATTTGGGAAGAAATTTCTTCTTTGTAATTACCATTACTTGTGCCTTTTTGTTTTGCAACAAGTCCCTGTTTCCCCTTTCTTTTGCGAATATATATATATATATATATATATATATATATTATATATATATATATATATATATATATATATATATATATATATATATATATATATATATACTTAGATGGATAGGACATGTTAGGAGGATGGATGATGGTAGACGATACAAAGATGTGTGTAAGCGGGACATGATTGATACAGGCATTGATAATGCACGTTGGGAGCAAGTCGCCGCTGGACGTGATGCATGGAGGGCAACTATCAGAAATGGAATAAAGACAAAGGAGAAAATTATTGCAGATAAAGCACACACAGAGCGTGAGAGACGTAAGATGGTGCATGATGGTGGAAATGACCATGTTTTCACATGCATCCTACTGTGGACAAACATTTGCAGCAAGAATTGGCCTTATAAGCCACACTCGCCACCGTCATGGGTCGTAGTTATTAAGCCTTTTTGAAGCACAATGTACCAAACTATCGTCCTTTCAAGGAGGAAAGGTGCCAATGATATATATATATATATATATATATATATATATATATATATATATATATATATATATATATATATATATGTAGTAGTGTGTGTGTGTGTGAGTGTGTGTGTGTGTTTGTGTGTGTACACACACACACACACACACACACACACACACACGTATATAACTTCTTGCAAACTGTATTTAATTGTTAGCAATCAAAACCATGTCATCAGCCTACATTATGCCCACCAACCAATGACATGTCCATGACGTACATGGATCTCACTATTATTTCACTGTACAAACAGAAGATGGCAGATTGGATAGTGAAATCGAAATCAGATGTCAAAAAGCAAGTGCACCTACACTATCAATATCACCCTTACTGAAGCATCCAAACATACTATTACTTATGTCCGCAAAACGGCAGATAATAAACAAAATATTAACACCAACCCTATGCTACCAATCTCAAACTTGGGCATTATCCAAAGCACACTTACACAAAATCAACACCTGTGAGATGAGATGCCTGAGGAGAGCTGCCAACTTAACAATCCGAAGCCGAATAAGAAATGTTATCAAACAGTGGATCAACACCTTGTGCTACATTTATCGAAAAACAGAAGATCTAATGGATAGGCCTTCTCGTTAGAATGCAACATCATCAACTACCAGCACTGGCCCTACATCAAAAATAATCTGCGACGAGAGCAAGAGGAAGCCCCAGAAGAAAATGGATTGACGACATCAAAGATATTGTACAATCACATGAAATGACACTATCCAGTGCCACCCATCGGGAGCTGGAACGCCAATTATTCACCCCCCACGTCGCTTGACGGCAAAAGTGGAAGATGATGATGATGATGACAAATTGAACAGATAGAGTGATGGTGTGCAACATTGTCTAAAGCCTTTGTTTAATGTATTCCCAATTGGTTGTCAATTCTAATGTGATCTTATTATGACAGTTCTTAGCGGTCAAGTTGTTTTTGCCTCGTATCCAGAAGGTCGTGGCTTCGCTTTTTGGTCTCAGTTTTTCGGTTCTCGAGCGCAACTTTGTCATAGATTGGGGGGCTTTGGACGTAGCTAGCGAATTCATGCCCGTGCGACGCCCGTGGTATGCGGTTAGCCGATCTGCGGTGAGACACCATGCTAGATAGGATGAATCCCTTTACCATGAAGTCGATCCTACTGTCTTTCAACCCCTTTCTTTCTAAGGATATTCTATCCATTCATTACTAACTGCATTTAGTGACATCGGACTACCTTTTGTTACTTGAAAATAGATGTGGCATTGCACCTACTTATTTATCTGAAGCACTAAATTTCACTCCAGAAACACAACCCCTGCATTCTCAACACAAACCATAAATCTCACCAAGTTAAAGAGTTCAAATATCTTGGGATTAATTTGTTGTTGTCCCAGAGCAGTGACATGCTGTCATGCTATGGAAGAAGAAGAAGAAGAAGAAGAAGAAGTAGGAGGAGGAGGAAGAAGAAGAAGTAGGAGGACGAGGAGGAGGAGGAGGAGGAGGAGGAAGAAGAAGAAGTAGGAGGAGGAGGAGGAGGAGGTGAAGAAGAAGACGGTACTTCATCTTTTCTATTTAAAATACAAATTCTTCTGAAAATACCTCCCCCAACCAGAATCGAACTGATACTTTGTGAGTTAAAGCAGACTTCTAGCATGTAAGCCACCCCGTTCATGGTCGCACAAGGGCAGAGATAGAAATCACCGCACTAGGCAAAGCAACTGAAATCCACACGTATACGTTATTGAAGATTTACTGCTGCCAACGCACGTCTTAAAAATACACATGATTTTTCACCCGAAGGGCCTCGGGGGAACTCCGATGCTCTCTGAATTTCTCACAACTGGTACATGTCGGAGGATTCCAATGGATTGATGGATGCTTAAAGGCTATTGGGCACGCATAATATAACAACCTCAACCAGTCATACCCATACCAGACTATGGGTTGATATGGTCTATGATTAGAAATTATTTAATTTTCACAGCTGAAGTATCAGTTATCAGTTGGGGTATATTCATTGCACTCCGGACAGGTCAATAGGTGCTCAGATCCTCCCCCCCCCCCTCCAGCATATGCATCAGCGTCCGGTGGCTAATAATGCCAGTTCTGTGTTGGTTGACGAGGCGCCTTGTTTTCCCGATGTACCTATCTCGTCTGGCCGTGCCAATTCTTACTTCCAAGTCTTTCATCCTGGACAGCGATGCGGATTTACTGATGTCAAAATCCTCTGTTCTCGACATATCTTTAAAGACGTTAATAACATCGGCACAATCCATGGACTGGCCATCTACAGGGGGTGCAGAGCCAGCCAGTTTATCAGCTCGTTCATTTCCTCGACTCCTGCATGTCCCGGGACGAAGATGAAGGTGACTTTACGGACAACAGACTTCCTCAGCGACTCAGTCCACTGTCTACGTACAGATCCAGCTTCGACCTTCCGAATCATGCTCATTGAATCACTTAGTACACACACGTTGGTATAATGCTGTGATTCCAGCCATATGAAAGCCTGTGTAACTGCCATCACCTCCATCGTCATGCTGCTCGTGGTCATAGAGTGGGCACCACTGGATTCTTGAACGGTTCGGCCCGCCGAACGGGCTGTAAATGCCCACGCACTTCTCTGCTGCTTTACAACTGATCCATCTGTATAGATGAGCACTTCGGGGCTATCTGAGTGTTCACAGATGAGCGCGTTGACCTCTGCATTGACAGCGGCAGGGTTCTGCTCTCTGCACCTGTCTGTCGAGTGTGATAATGCAGGAGAAAGTGCACTTAAAAGCTGGAGGCACCGGCACCCATTCCTTGCCGGGGATGTCTATATCCAGCATGTTCATATATCGCCTGCACGTATGCGTAGATGTGAACGGCAAATGTTCCTGCTATCATCTGCCGGCTGTTCATAGAGAATGACTTTCGGAATGCGTCTGTCTGGTGCATCACAGTCGCCGCATAAAGCCATGGATATGGTCAAGTGTCACATACTGAAAACAGGCAGGTCCTGGATGGCACAGGCCGAAATATCTAACAACCAGGTGTGTGAAACAGAGAACATCAATCGTAAAAAAAGAAGACGTGTCGAACTGGCACAAGGTAATAGTCACACTGGGTCGTGAGTGAAGAGAAGGGGCAGCGGGCATCACTGAGTTTTAGGTGCAACAGCGGATCCAGAGTAATACACATCAAGGTGACATTGTGATGTACACTGATGAGTCAATGGTGAAGAACAGAGTCGTGGTTGAGGTTTCCTTGCGAAGGCTAATAGACGATTCTTGAGAAGAAAAAAAAAGTCTAGGTAAGAGACTACGACCTTTATCATGAGAATGGAGGTGAAAGCAGTAACAGCAGCCTTTCGATGGTTGGAGGAGACCGCTGCAACACACATTGTATTCATTACGGACTCACGGAGTATGCTGAGTAAGGTGGAGAAAGGAATGTTTCCTGTAGAATGACTTGTCCTAGCTTCAGGGGTTACAGATTGTGAGAATTGTATGGATTTTCTGCCCTGGTCATGCGAGAGTGCAGTTCTCGGTGGTAGATTACATATGGACAAGGGAGAGGTGGTCAAGCGCCCGTGGGACCAGATAGAGACAGCGGGGGAACAGACTGAGAACCCGTAAGTGGAGAGAATGATATTGTGGGTGGTTGGCATGGGTTCTGGACGAATCTCAAAACTGATAGGGAAGATCAGGAGAACTTTCAATCAGATGGCAGTTGGAACGATGTGCAGTATGGCTCTTCACTGGCTGTTGAACGAGGGGAAGGAACACGTATGGGAAATTCTTGAGTGCAGTGATGTCGGTTCTTAGCTCAACTCAACTCGACTCAACATTCACTGTAGGGTTGTGATGAGAATTGCGACAATTACTGCAGCTTTGCCGATGCGGTTATCAATATCTCCTCAGCAAACACACACAAGTGTGGGAATAGTGCATCTTGTACACTCGTTCTGTTTTTGTTATCGGTCGGAGGATTTTCTCTGCCTCTGGTTTCATTAATTTGCCATGGGCCTTTTGTTGGCATTCCAGACATGTTTTGTTTGCTTGCTTGCTTATGTTCGATGGCTTGAGCTCCAACGCGAAGTCCTGTATGTCGGATGAAGGCATCCTGTTGTCCAACATCAGTGTGATGTCATACAGGACCTGAGGTTTGCGTGAGTATCCGGTGTCCCATGTCTGGCTTATTGGTGTGCAGGCTGGTGGTTCCTCGCCGTACAGGCAGACACTCTCCGACTTCGGAGGAATCGGCGATCCTACTGACTTTAGCCAGGACCCCGAAGGGACCTGTTGCCCAGGACGCTCGACGAGGACGCGTCAATAGGTCTTGGCCAGTATATAACCCGGCCATGGTGCCTTGGAAATACCTCTGCGTCAAAGTTGATAACCTTTGATAATCTGTCCCACTAGCTATCAAGATGGGACTTCATACTGTGTCTTTATTTGTTCCATATGTATTATGGAATATAATAAAATAATATGTGTATATATGTATTATGAATTTGTGGTTTTGTGTAAACAGACACAAATTGTCACTTTCTTTGCGTTCAATTATTGTGTGTTATATATTTGTGAACAATAAAAAAATCGATTTACGATCGATACCTCACAGTCTATGTGAACCACTCAATTTCTACTTCCACATTATATGTGGCAATTTATACTTCCACATTATATAAATATATGTGGCAATTTATACTTCCACAGGATAAGTATCACACGCATATTTCAACATCACAAGTGTTCAATTTCTACTGGAATATCATAATTGTTAAATTTCTACATCCACATCATAAGTGTTCAATGTCTACTGGAATATCATAATTGTTAAATTTCTACATCCACATCATAAGTGTTCAATGTCTACTGGAATATCATAATTGTTAAATTTCTACATCCACATCATAAGTGTTCAATGTCTACTGGAATATCATAATTGTTAAATTTCTACATCCACATCATAAGTGTTCAATGTCTACTGGAATATCATAATTGTTAAATTTCTACATCCACATCATAAGTGTTCAATGTCTACTGGAATATCATAATTGTTAAATTTCTACATCCACATCATAAGTGTTCAATTTCTACTGGAATATCATAATTGTTAAATTTCTACATCCACATCATAAGTGTTCAATGTCTACTGGAATATCATAATTGTTAAATTTCTACATCCACATCATAAGTGTTCAATGTCTACTGGAATATCATAATTGTTAAATTTCTACATCCACATCATAAGTGTTCAATGTCTACTGGAATATCATAATTGTTAAATTTCTACATCCACATCATAAGTGTTCAATGTCTACTGGAATATCATAATTGTTAAATTTCTACATCCACATCATAAGTGTTCAATGTCTACTGGAATATCATAATTGTTAAATTTCTACATCCACATCATAAGTGGTAATTTCTACTTCCACATTAGAAGTTGGTAATTCATACATCCACATTATAAGTAGTAATTTCTACATCTACATTAAAAGTGGTACATTTCCACTTTCACATTATAAGTGATAATTTCTACTTCCACATTATAAATGGTAATTTCTCCTTTTACATTACAAGTGGTAATTTCTACTTCCACACTACAATGGTAATTTCTCCTTCTACATTATAAATGGTAATTTCTACTTTCACATTATAATTGGTAATTTCTACTTCCACATTATAATTGGTAATTTCTACTTTCACCATCCATGTGTGCCGGCTTCCTGGCCTAGAGGTTAGCAACTTTTCTCCGTAATCTCGTATATTCTCGTAAGTAATGTGACGACGGTAAGAATCAGCAGTGGTTCGAATCGCGTCGGTAATTTACGGGGTATGTGAGCCGGCCGCTCAGAAAGCAATGGCAAACTACTGCGCGTAATCTTGCCTAAGAAATCAATAATCAGCTGAAAGATGCTGATGTTGACAGTGATGTCCTGTAAAGGATATGCAAACATCTGTGTGTTACCGTGGCCCGCAAGGAAAGCAAAGAAAAACAACACTGTAACCTGCTGTGCATGTCATTAAGAGGCAACCAAGCTGGGTTGGCTTGAATCTGCCTACCTCAGCCCATAGACAACCATAGCTGCACAACCCAACCAACTATGAACAAGTCTACAGGAGGTTTGACGTGATTTGATTGAGGGCCTTCACTAGGAGGAAGAAAGCAGCAGCAGAAGAAGATCTAATTCCACATTATAGACAGTAGTAATAATATTCTTCTACTTCTTCCTCCTCCTCCTCCACCACTTCTTCTTCCTCTTCTGTCTGTCATCTCACATAGGAGCACAGGAACTCAACCAACTCATGTGAAACCTTTTGTAGACTTGTTCATGGACACAATTATTAGACAGCATAGAACATGATGGCTTGGTCACCACACCCTAGACTGACACACTGTACATGACTTTTTCTATGGGCAGTTGGGAAACAGTAACAGAAAAACTGGATGTACACAAATGTGTGATTCGAATATACATGCAATTGAGACATGAACATGTCAGAGACAGACACCACAATGTAGAAAGAAAAGGCATGTGACAATAACACTGTAAGGAATCATCTTGAACACAGTGAAGGAGACTAATTTAACAAGCAAAAGACAGAAGAATAACCTGAAAGGAACATAAGCTGTGGAACTAGAGGATTCCTGCTTACAGCTGCATCAACCCATAGTTAGACATGACAGAAGGAGGTTACTATATACAATAAATGAGCATTCTGTGCAAATACTTCTTAAAAAGTGATTTCCACTTCTTCTTGTGCCTTTTACTTCCCAATAGATCCCCAGCCAACTCACTCATCACCCTCCTGTCCTTTGATGTCTCCTTCAGCTCCTTCCATGTCCTCCCAAATTATTCATCTCTGTCTTTAATTCTTTTCTTCATTTGCTTATAGGCATTCCCCAATTACTTTTTGCCTTGTTGGTTCCATGGGAAGAACTTTCTAGTTATCCTCTAACCAGGTTTTCAACTGTGTGTCCTATCCAGTGTCAGTATCATTTCATCACCTCTTGATTCACCATCATTTGTTTAGCTCACTCCATGAGTTCCACATTGTTGATTTTGTCAAACCGTTATAGTCCTGTTCTAAGCATACACCATTTATAGAATATTTGTAATATAGTTAGTAACTGGTTTAGTCGTCCCCCATGTTTCTGATCCATACAACAGTACTGATTTAAAGTTAAATATTTTGATGTTAAAGTGTAATACTCCAATTTTGCCGGGTGTGTGGTGAAGCGGTTACGGATGCAGTTCGTAACCCCACATACAGCATTCAAAACACAGCTGCAAGTGGTTTGCCAGCAAACCGCCTTATGTTGGTTTTTTTAATGAAAATGGTATGAGTGCCGGTCATTCAGAAAGCAGTGGAAAACTACTGAATGTAAACTTGCCAAGAAATCACGAACAGTCAAAAATTCTGAGGTTGACTGCGATGTTCTGTAAAGGGTATGCATCTAACTTTTTAACTCTAATATTGGTTCTAAACTGAACTTCTTTTGGACTTTCTTTGTGCTATGAAGGTTCTTTTTTGCCTTTTGTATTATTATTTTACTGTCCCTATCTGTTTCACCAACTCTGTCTACATTGCAATCTAAATATGTATATGATTCCCCTTCTTGAAATGACATTTAACCAAGGAAGGATTATAATTTCCTTCATTTATTGTCATTTTCTTTGTATTTCTTCTATGAATTTTTTGACCTTATTTGTGTTGACAATTCTGTAAGTGTGTTTAATTAATCATGCATCTGATTTCAAAGGCAATAACAATGAAGCCAAGAAATTCAGGCCAAGGTCAGAGTCCCTTGAATTTCATTTCTGATGGTAGCTATTGCTGTCATAATCCAATCTGCAGTGAGTGAGAATAATAAACGTGACAAAAGGCATCCCTGGTTCATGACTTTTCATTTCAAACATATCTATCATTTTACCTTCACGAAGGTCTATACACTTCATGTCTTCTTTTAGGACTGGTTTATTCAGAAGTTCCTCAAAATATTCAGACCATCCATTCATTGGATCTTTAATGTTGGTGAGAAATTTCCTATTACTATTTAAAATCAGTTCATCAATTATTTACATATTTTCCGGCTTTATTCCTTGTGGTATTGTAAAGGTCTCTGACGTTTTTTTTCTGTGCTGTTACTACCGCCTCTCCTGCTGGTCATCTAAATATTGTCTTTTGTCTGCCCTTTCTAACTTATTTATTAGTTTTTGTGAATTTTTCAGCTCTCCGATTGTAGTAATCCTGGTTTTGCTATTTGTTAGATCTGCTTGATTGATTTTTTCTTTCTTCTGTTTTGTTAATGGTTTCAGACTTTATCAGTGGTTTATGTATGCATTTCCTGTTTTTAAAAGGACCTTAATGCAAGTTTCATTCCATATTATTTAAACCTACTGCTAGCAGTCTATTGCAGGACCTGGTACTTATTAGACTGTTACCATAAATTCTCCCTTAGTTCTTGTTTTCTGAGACTTCACTGTATTCTTGTCCATGTTTGTAAGAATTTATGTCTCTTGAGTTTCAACTCAGTTTTACTTATCAGTAAATGATGATCTGAACCTACACCTGTACCTCTGCAAACTGATATCCCATGTAGGTAAGATCTCCCCATACTGTGGGTCACAAAGATGATAGTTGTAGCCAAACAAAAAATAATGAATATATGGCAGCTAGTGTCTTCAGCGCCGGTCTCTCTGGCCGAGGGGTTACACCACTTTCTCCGTAATCCTGTTTATCACGCAGAGTCTCGTAGCAGGCAAGAACTGGGAGCGGTTCATCCCCCGCTGGTGACTTGCGGGATAACTGAGCCGGCCGCTCAGAAAGCAATGGCAAACTACTGAGCGTAATCTTGCCTAGAAATCAACAGACAGCTGAAAGATGCTGCTGTTGACAGCGATGTCCTGTAAAAGGATATGCGAATAAAAAAAAACAAAGTGTCTTCAGCAGGACATAGCAAAATATAGTATAACAGAAATATGGTAGGCTTAGAGTGTATCATCTTTGTAAGGCTAGAAGTTTATATCTGCTGCCAAGAGGAGCTAGTAACAACAACAAAATTACAAATGTATTAATTTATAAAGGAGACACATTGCCAGATATCTTCAGTGTGCTGCCTAAATGAAAGAAGTTCGATAACACTTGGTGTGTTGATTTGTAAATATGAAGAACAGCATATATTACATAACATACTGAATGGTTCACTTAAAGAATAGCGTATTTACTGATACACAAGAAGAATAGCCAATAACATAACACATGTTAATTGGTAGACGTGAAGATGAACCAATCAGACACATGGCATGTTGATTGGTATATACGAAGAAAAGCCAATCAAACTTGACATGTTGAATAAGCCACATAAATAGCCAATCACACAGTGACATCTTGATCGATACACATGAAGAGTAGTCAATCACATGGAAGAGTAGATAATGACACATATAACATAATGATTGGTACACATGAAGAATAGCCAATCACATTTGACATGAATAGCACACATAATAAATAGCCAAACACAATGACATCTTGATTGGTTCACATGAAGAATAGCCAATCACATGGAAGAATTGCTAATCACACACATAACAATGTTGACTGGCTGAAAAGAAAAACAGCCAATCACAAGAATAACATGCTGATTGGTACACATGAAGAATAGCCAATCACTTGTAAGATTAGCCAATCACACACATAACAATATTGATTGACACAAATGAAAATAGCCACTCACGCAATGTGTATTTTATGGGACAGAAAGAGTTAATCCACACTCATCCATGTGGACAAAAAAATTGTATATATGCATATGCGCTTTCATTTCCTCCATTGTAATGGGAAAATGTTTCCATAAGCTAAGTGAATTAGTCATGGAGCCTCCACTTCGCTGATATTAAGTGCAGATCAACACAATGGAGATTTTATATTCATTACCATCAAGTATTGAAGCCCCTGGGCTGGTTGTGACATGTGTTGATCATTCCATTTCCCACATTTGTCTGTCTTGGGCCACTGTCTTTAATTCAATGCGTGTCTGCACTGAGTGATTTGTGCATTTATAATTCTTTTCCCCTTGGTCTACTCCATTACCTTATCGTCTATTTCTTTCTGATGTTCTGTTAGATTTTCATATATATATGACTGACTGACTGGCACCTTACCATCTTGACAGTTTGTAAAATGGAGTTATACCTCTCCATAACACAAGTCTGGGCTGAATTTAGAGACCATGTGTTACCCATGCAGCATGATCCCTCTCTCGGCCTGTTTAGTATAATCCAGAGGAAAGGAAACACCAATATGTCTGGAACAAGACAAGCTGTAGAAGCTGCCGGATCAGCAAAGCAATGCTCTAACTGTCCACCTGTTGGAACTTTGATCTAATACCAGCTGCCAACCAAGGCTTAGGGCCTGGTCTGCCCTGCCATGACATTTAGTTTTTAGGTTGCATTTCCTCGCACTAGGATAAGGCTTGTATCCTCCCAATTGCTCTCCTATGCCCGAAGATGTTGGCACAATGTATATACATATATATATATATATATACATACATATGTATGGTGGAAAGTTACTACAGAAGACCACTTTAAAATATGGAGCAATTGGAAAATTATATATATATATATGAGGAGCGGCTGGCTGAATGGCTAGAACGCCGGACTCTCGTTCGGGAGACCTGGGTTCGATCCCTCGGTAAGATGTGGGATTTTTTTCTGTCGGGGGCAAAAAGAAAATCCTAACCTGCACAGTTCGCAGCGACTGCACTAGCCAGGCAGCCTTAATTCCTCAGGCTCAAAGACCCCTCTGCCATACACCTCAAGGTACTATATTGGCAGTAAATGACAGTTTTTGACAGTATATATATATATATGTGTGTGTGTGTGTATTCAATGATTTCTTTAAATAGTAGTCATAGCATATGGTATAATATTAATGTTGATTGTGTTTTATATCATGTTAAATTGCTATTTCCTTATAAAGGAACAATAAATAACTCCTGCGTTAATCCATCTGAGCCCAGTAGGGCTAATACTAATAATAGCCAAACCTGGTCAACAGACTTAAATGTTGGTCATTAAGTTTATCACCAGTGTTCACTTGTTCAGAGTGTTTGGGTATCCTGGTCAACTGTTTACTTTAGAAATGCAATTTGTTTATATACATTTGATTATTCTACAAAAAGAAAAATCCAAAATTATAATAATATAAATAATAACATATCTGTTATTTATAATAATTTTTAAAGTGTGTTATTTGACATAATGGTTAATAGATTACAATATTATATTGCATTTCAACCTTTCAGACTATAATTGGAAACTATAGTATTTCAAATACTGTTTGCATTCTTTTGATTTCGTATTGTGTAGTTCACAATTAATAATAAATAGTAAAAAATGATTACACATCTGTGAATTTACACAATAACTAATCCAGCGATGTGAAGTTTACTAATAAAGTAATACTAATACTAATAACTAATACTACTATTACTAGTAAAGATACCTAATCTGAACGTAAAAGTAGCTCTACGTATTATTTGATTTTATTAGTAAGTAAAAACATTGTTATTGCTAGCTGTATTTGTTCTAATGATACAAAATTCATAACTCAATGGCGATGAATGTGTTAGTACATTGTTGTACAACGTAACAACTGTTGAACTACAAGACAACAACGATCAGTTGGTTAGTTAGTTGGTTGTCACAATGATCATGATAATTCATGAATCGTGAATGAAGTTAATGAACTAACATTTAAGACTGCACCAAAAGTCATATTTTACACATATGTTTACAAGAATGGAACCCAAAAGCAGGAAAGAACAACATTCTTCCAAAAATGCAGCCACACAGACTGATGAGTGTTACTGTGTTATTTTAATGTAATATTACCTGATGCCCAAGATTGGAGCTCCAATGTTGACATCAAACACAGAAGAGTGACCAAGTCAAGATCCCATCTAACCAAGTGCATTATTTCCTTCACGTTGGATTGTATTCTAGTGATTCTTGTTACGTCATGTCTCGTAAATTAAATTAGTCCACAGATTGACCATTAAGTAAAAGATATCAGTTTGAATAATAACAACACAGGAATCACCGTTCGTTTCATATCTTTCCTCACTTCTTTGCCACACACAACGACAACACACACACAGTACTACAACACATAACTTTACTAACTCTGCTTCGGTAACCCTCGTTTCTGTGCTCGGAAACTTCCGTGTCACAAGCGGGGACTGTCACCAATCATTAGCCTTGTTTGGCTTCACCCGATGTCAGTAGTCAACGGACTAACTAGGCCATACAGGTAGGCACAGGTAAACGCAGGTACCGACATTTTATCCACGTCTTTGGGAAAGTCAGTTATTAACTATGGAACTATCTCGGCCTGGCCTAGACTGCCCTATCGTCATCATCATCGGGTTAGCCAGTTCGAAGATTCATTCACACTGTCGTTGTTGTGGAGATGCCAGTGTCGAATCTAGTGTGTGACGAAGACTGTCACATTTTCTGTGTCCCTGTGTTATAAAATATTATTTGTCAGTTTTATATATAGACGCTGATCCAGATCTATGAAGATAGGTGGCTCCCAAATGTAGAATAAATTAGGAGAACGGTGAGATTCTGAAATGGCTTGTGTGCATGAGAGAGAGAGAGAGAGAGAGAGAGAGAGAGAGAGAGAGAGAGAGAGAGAGAGAGAGAGAGAGAGAGAGAGAGAGAGAGAGAGAGAGAGAGAGAGAGAGAGCTTAGTATATGAAAGCGTAAGGAATGCTGTTTATGAGACCAGGGGCAGTAACTGGAACAACTCCTGGATGCATGGCTCTAGAAGATACACGGTCCTAGAATTGCTTCTGTCTTTTGAAAGGATAGAACGGACCATACAGCTGAACATGCTTTTAAGACAACGGACTATGTAGCTGAACATGCATTTAAGACAACAGACTATGTAGCTGAACATGCATTTAAGACAACGGGCTGTGTAGCTGAACATGTATTTAAGACAACAGACTATGTAGCTGAACAAGCATTTAAGACAACAGACTATGCAGCTGAACATGCATTTAAGACAACAGACTATGTAGCTGAACATTCACTTAAGACAACGGACTATGTAGCTGAACATGTATTTAAGACAACGGACTATGTAGCTGAACATTCACTTAAGACAACGGACTATGTAGCTGAACATTCACTTAAGACAACGGACTATGTAGCTGAACATGTATTTAAGACAACAGACTATGTAGCTGAACATGCATTTAAGACAACAGACTATGTAGCTGAACATGTATTTAAGACAACAGACCATGTAGCTGAACATTCACTTAAGACAACGGACTATGTAGCTGAACATTCACTTAAGACAACGGACTATGTAGCTGAACATGCATTTAAGATTCACGAGAACATGAATTGCCAAACATGAGTATAGAACATGAACGTTGCAGAACATGAATCACAGAATCATAAGCACAGTTTTTTTATTTTTTATTTTCTTAAATGCTTGGGTTCTAGTGATGTCTTATGTTATTAATGTTATATATGAGCTATTGTCCTCTATTGTCCCTTTCAAATTAATATCCGGATTGTGGCTGACAGGATTATTAATCTGTGCCAGGAATGGACCCTAACACACCTTCGCTTCTCAGCTTGAACGTGGTAGAGGTAATGGTAGAATGGGTGTTATTAATTTGAGATTTTGATGGGCCCTAATTATAACTTCTCTTCTGGTTTCAAACGGGGTAGGGGTAATGAAAAAAAAAAACAAAAAACTACTAAGACCATGAAGATTTGGACGGAAGAAACTATGAATGAAATCAATGTTAGACAATAAAAATGGTTCAGAAACGGTTCCCATTTAAACGAGGCGCTCGATGGAAGAAAATAGGACAAGCTTGTAAGAGGGAGACACTTTACATGTGGGTCCATCACGAGATGAACTGGAAGAAGTTGTCTGAGTGCCCTTTAAGACGCAGACATAAAGTACTAGAGACTCTTCACAACCATCTTACAACACGGACACAGGACTGTAAGATGATGATCAGCGTCTGTATCTCAATAGAAGCAACACTGTATTCGAAAGCACTTCAACACAGAAACTGTAATTGTTGTCAATGAAGGAAGACAAGGGTTCCAGAAGTAGATACCAAAGGTTGTCGATGTACACGTATTCTCGCAATGAGACACAGGTTCCAGAAGTAGATACCAAAGATTGCCGACGTACACTTATTCTCGCAATGAGATACAGGTTCCAGAAGTAGATACCAAAGGTTGTCGATGTACACGTATTCTCGCAATGAGACACAGGTTCCAGAAGTAGATACCAAAGGTTGTCGACGTACACTTATTCTCGCAATGAGATACAGGTTCCAGAAGTAGATACCAAAGGTTGTCGATGTACACGTATTCTCGCAATGAGACACAGGTTCCAGAAGTAGATACCAAAGATTGCCGACGTACACTTATTCTCGCAATGAGATACAGGTTCCAGAAGTAGATACCAAAGGTTGTCGATGTACACGTATTCTCGCAATGAGACACAGGTTCCAGAAGTAGATACCAAAGATTGCCGACGTACACTTATTCTCGCAATGAGATACAGGTTCCAGAAGTAGATACCAAAGGTTGTCGATGTACACGTATTCTCGCAATGAGACACAGGTTCCAGAAGTAGATACCAAAGATTGCCGACGTACATTTATTCTCGCAATGAGATACAGGTTCCAGAAGTAGATACCAAAGGTTGTCGATGTACACGTATTCTCGCAATGAGACACAGGTTCCAGAAGTAGATACCAAAGGTTGTCGATGTACACGTATTCTCGCCATGAGACACTGGTTCCAGAAGTAGATACCAAAGGTTGTCGATGTACACGTATTCTCGCCATGAGACACTGGTTCCAGAAGTAGATACCAAAGGTTGTCGATGTACACGTATTCTCGCCATGAGACACAGGTTCCAGAAGTAGATACCAAAGATTGCCGACGTACACTTATTCTCGCAATGAGATACAGGTTCCAGAAGTAGATACCAAAGGTTGTCGATGTACACGTATTCTCGCAATGAGACACAGGTTCCAGAAGTAGATACCAAAGGTTGTCGACGTACATTTATTCTCGCAATGAGATACAGGTTCCAGAAGTAGATACCAAAGGTTGTCGATGTACACGTATTCTCGCAATGAGACACAGGTTCCAGAAGTAGATACCAAAGGTTGTCGATGTACACGTATTCTCGCCATGAGACACTGGTTCCAGAAGTAGATACCACAGGTTGTCGATGTACACGTATTCTCGCCATGAGACACTGGTTCCAGAAGTAGATACCACAGGTTGTCGATGTACACGTATTCTCGCCATGAGACACAGATTCCAGAAGTAGATACCAAAGGTTGCCGATGTACACTTATTCTCGCCATGAGACACAGGTTCCAGAAGTAGATACCACAGGTTGTCGATGTACACGCATTCTCGCCATGAGACACAGATTCCGGAAGTAGATACCAAAGGTTGTCGATGTACACTTATTCTCGCTATGAAACACATGTTTTATAAGTAGAAACCAAGGAAGGTCGATATGCACGTAATCTCCCAACGGGTTGCAGAAACAGATAAGATGGTCGCGACGTGCACGTAGTCTGTTCACGAGATACGGGTTCCACAATCAGACACCAAAGGATGCTGATGTACACGTAATCTCTCCATGAGACAACGGGTTCAAGAAGCATAAATGTGAGGTTGTAAATGTACACCTTTTCTCTCCAGGAGATAGGATTTCAAGGAGTAGATACTAAAGGTTGTAAATGTACATGTATTCTTTTCAGGAGCTGTGCACGTGGTCCCTCCATGAGACAACACCATGGTCTGGGAGTATTATCTATGTATGTGATTTGCCCGTAGCTTGCAATTATTTGTTCTGTTGTCTTGAATGTACTTCTTTATTTTATTGTCCTCTATTTTACAAATACACCCCTGAACCTGCCTGTCAGATATTTTATGGAACGATGGATCGATCCGTCGGTGGATGAGTGGGTCATAGACCGACCTAGCAAGCAATCTTCTGCCTGTCTATTTGTCTACCTATCAGCCTACCCACCCATTCATCGATGCAACCATACATGCATTAATCCGTTCGTTCATCTACATAAAAGGTTAGCCTAAAAAAATGTTGAATAATCCGCAGTGGACCAACACAGAAAAAAACAAAACAAAACAAAACGGATCATGCCTTAATGTACAGTTATCGCACTAATTTCTTAGTTTTTCTACGAGCAATATGAAAATACCCTGCCGGCTTGCTAGACCAGTCGCAGGTTTAGGACAAAAATTTGACCAAAGTGAGACCATTTCCCCCCTGGCCAGCTAGGGCCCAGCTTGATCCATGACCTCGCGGTCATGGTTTCCCGGTTTACACCACGTGGAGGTGGTGTTGACTTGTGTAGTCTGCGGGACATCGGCAGGCTACTAACTTTCACTTTTCACCTCTCCTGGGAGAGGCTAGACCAGTGGTTCTCAACCTTTTTTTGTCCATGCCTCCCTTCACCATATGTTCAGTATGTCATCCCCCCTTTCGTATTTCCTCCCTATAACCCCCCCCCCCCCACCTTTTTTGTTTGCCCCTACACAGTATGTGTAAAAATGGAAGCTAAATTTAATAACTACATACAAATCTAGACGTCTACATAAAACGTGATTTGTGGGTCTACTTACGTTTTAAAACTAATTTCAGAAGGGCGAGAAGTACAGAACCATAAAGTATGGAGGAAAAAACAATATCAGGGCCAGGCGCAGTCCACACCTTGTACGAAATAGCCACATGAATTAAAGCAGCAAGAAAAACACCTATACATCTGGAATAAGACAACATGCTGAAGTTGCCGGATCAACAAAGCAATTCTCTAACTGTCTGCCTATCGGAGCTTCGATCCTAGACCAGTTGCCAACCAAAGCTTAGGGCCTGGTCTGCCCTGCCATGACATTTAGTCTTTATTTTGCATTTCCTCGCACTAGGATAAAGCTTGTACCCTCTCAATTGCGCCCCTCCGCCCGAAGCCGTGGGCACAATGTGGGGTGTCGGGTTTGAGCGTCGTCCAACATTCAGCGCTAACAGAAATACGGTAGCTCAGTCACATCTAAGATCTGACATAACGAATTCCACTACGCAAAAGAAAACCACAAGGGGCAAAACAACATAAAAACAAGCATGCGACACAACGAATCGAGGTTTCAATTAAACTAATCGTCCCAAGGAACAAACACACACAGATCTCAAGAGAAACATGAAATTAACATTTTTTAATAACAGTATAATTGTTGTATCTCTTGATTTTGTTTTGTTCTTGCAGGAGTTACAAATACCTAGCTATTTTATTTTGTCTTGTTGTATGCGGCTGCAGCCGTTACTTCTCTCTTCTCTGGTCTGTATCACGGCTGCTTTTCACCTCCCAGTACAGACCCCGTCGATGGTCTATAACACACGGGGTAGCATCACATATCCAATACACATCAATCCGTGGAAATGGGTTCATTATTTACTGATATACTAATACATTTAATTAACGCTGTGTTTACAAGAATTCCTTATGTGTACGTACGTCTTTATATTCTTTTAGTTCATCTTTTCAACACTTCCAAGGGTAATGATGTTTTCTAACTGCCTGTTTGCGTGTCTTAGACTGTCTGCCGAAGTTTGTGCCAGATAATTGGACATAGGGGATTCCTGTCTGTTCCACTTTTCACATTGGGCAGTGAGAAGCAATTTGTGTGATATTCACTGGCACAGGAAGGGAGCATAACGGTGACGACCCCTTGCCGTGAAGTTGAAACCACGACTAACTAACTGACTGACTGACTGACTGACTGACTAGTAATTATTATATTAATACTTCACTGGTATCTGTTTGTCATATACATTATCTCCAGATTGGTATTTTGTCTTAACCATCTTAGTCCTTCTATTTTGCACATGCGCCAATTAATAATTGTCTGTTGTTTATTACAAATCGTTTTTCGTAGCACACAATTACTTCAATGCATAGTTGCATATCCTTTACAGGACGTAGCAGTCAAGACCAGCATTTTAGACTGTTTGTGATTACAGTAGCTAGCGAACGAACGAATTAAACAACCAACCAACCAGCCAACCAGCCAACTACCCAATTAACTAACTAACTAACTAACTAATTAACGAACTAACTAACTAACTAACTAACTAACTAACTAACTAACTAACTAACTAACTAACTAACTAACTAACTAACTAACTAACTAACTAACTAACTAACTAACTAACTAAACTAACTAACTAACATAAGGGAACTCAAACAGAAGAGCTGACGTAAACTGGCCCTCATTACGCAAGTTGAGCTGCACGCTGGAGATTGTGACGTTGACAAAATGTGTTCTAAATATATATAGATGTAACGTCTGCACGGTGTTTTGAGTTATTAGGCATACATTCACATACAGAGCTACACAGAGCTGAATTAATAAGAAATAGACAGACATATAAAAAGGCAGACAGATACATAGACAGACAGAACGAACGACCGAACGAACGAATGAAATTTATTTTCAAAGGGTAACAAATAGGGCACGCAGGCCCGTCTTACATTCGGCCCTTCAAATCACTCATCTTTCGTTCATAAATAGTGCATGATACATTCACATAAAAAAACAAACATTGTCAAATGATTAATGTAAACATAAACAATGCATTTTACCATGTTATGACACACACCCCCCACCTATCCTTACATCCCCACTGTCGTGTCCTCCTTTAAAGTGTCGTCCCTGGAGTGAGGAGAGTCAACACCCACATTATAATATTTATCTTTCCTATCAATATCCTGGAGAATCCACCAGCTTCCGTCCAACACACTCCATCAGCCCGTGGACACCTTTCCCTATCACTCTCTCACTGTCGTACTATGCCCCCTCTCATACTTCCCCAACGCAACATACTCAACAACTCTTGCTTCTAAAAATTAATAAAGATTAATTTATTAAAAGAAAAGTGTAACGTATATGAGACGTGCATGCGAAGAATGTGTGTCGTGTATTATAACATAAATGTATAGGTCAGACCACAGAGTTCAGGATCAGAGTCCAGTCATCATTGCAAGGATTACACGACATCACACGAGTCAGTACAATAGACCTCACCGAAGTCGTATCCTTCTCTCCAGACATGTCCTCCTCCAGGAGCTCTGATGACCATGAGATCTGAATCCCATGTAAATATATAATCCGTGGAAAAATACTATTATTGTTCCTAACACAATGGTTCCTATTAGTTTATAGAAATCTAAGATCT
Organism: Cepaea nemoralis; assembly: GCA_014155875.1. Lineage (NCBI taxonomy): Eukaryota > Metazoa > Mollusca > Gastropoda > Stylommatophora > Helicidae > Cepaea > Cepaea nemoralis. The sequence goes on from JACEFZ010028340.1 coordinate 478,956, forward strand.
CATAATTCCTGCACAGTGAAAAATAATGGAACACTGTCTCATGAGCATAACGTTTCTTCTTGCGAAATGTTCTGTATTTTCACTCTTAAACAGTCAATGTATCTAGACAAAAATGGCTTGCTTTATTCACTAGATATAGTCTGACAGTTCTGATTTCCTTGATACGTGGAACAACTACACTTCAATGTTTGGTTTCATCTAATGTGAACATCAGGTCCTACTGATCTAGTTCCACATGGGCTGAACATCCATCACTTCAGGTGTGTTAACGATTGGTATGCACTCATGTAGGATACATATACCATTAGGCTCCACCGAGCAATGTGTATTAACTTCTTCCGTTGCGAAAGTTGCTGGCCCATCTCTCTACAGCATAATTTATCCGGGATCGGATTTTTCATTGGTTCCGGGTTCTTCATTCCAACCAGAGGGAACCTGTAAAATAAATCATACAACTGGTGATAGCCTCCCCGTCACTAATCTCTATTAGATGATCGTGGGCCTTTGGCCCTTGCTCAGTAAAATACAATGAACCTACTCTGTCAGGGACAGATGACTCAACCCATTGGTTATCATCAGGCCAAGACAAGAAAAAAAAATCAACAAACAGAATGCGGAACCCCGCCCACCAGGGACACCTACTGGAATATCCCAATTATCCCTCATTACTCAATTCTCAACTAGTAAAGCTTATCAACACTTCACTAATCTATTTTCAACTAACAGAGCTAAGTATCACTCTCTAGTTTTAACAAGTCTACAGTCTATATTAATTAGAACTAATTATAATAGGTTCTACCTTAGGCAAAACCGCCTCATTCCGGGATGGCTACTACACTTTGCCATAACGACACATGCTAGTTAATATTAAATTAATCTAACACTGTAGAGCTCTCCCACAAACACGTCCATCATAATCCACGGGTTTGGTCAACTCCCCATCTCCAATCATGGTTTTTGGCAAAACCTAAAATTGGTCACGTGACGGTATTGATGTCCTGCAGGTGTTATTTGGGCATATCATTCATTGTCAAGAATCCATTTTCCCTGGCTTAGTCACTGTCAGAGTTGTCATCACTTGTTTTGACATTCCCCAACAAGCTAGCGAGTTACTGTATGATCCCAACAACAGTTTTTCATAACAAGCTGCCAATCTGCGTGATGTCAGGAAATTCCAAATTGACAGACGGACTGTTTTCTTCCGTGCTGAGTACTTCCGCTTTCAATCCGACCTGTTTATGAAACTATCAAAGCGGATGTATGGACTCATCTCACACACTTCCCCTACACATCTGCAGCTGTTAACTTTGCCCGACCTGTGATGGTTGACATCTGATTGTAACCAGGATCTGACGGGTTCTATCTGTATTCGAATGTTGATAAACTGTCAAAGCGATGCCGGGATTTGTCTCACTCACCACCGAATGTTCCTAATCTGTCGACCAGATGTAAACACAGCCAGCTACATTTTCTGGATTTGTTGAAACAACCTTTGGCCTCGAACATGCCGCTAATACAGAACGCCTTTATTCCCATCACGGTTAAATCACGTTGGTCCATCATGTGACACCCACTCACCACACATCCTCCACATACACATCCCCTACCCACTCACACGCACACCCAGGTCACACATACATGACCCCACCCATCCACCACCCACTCACATCCCCCACCCACCCACACATAGATGGATAGATTGACAGGCAAGCAAGCAGACAGGCAGGCAGACAGAGAAGCAGACAGACAGAACGACAGACAGACTGGCAGATGTACAGAGAGAAGACAGCCCGCATCAGACAGACAGATAACCAAACAGTGAGTGTGGGAGTGAATATATGAAAGAATGAGTAAGTGGGGTAGTGACAATGTGAGTGAGTTAGTGTGTGAGTAAAACAGTCAGTACATGTAAAAACTTGTGGTTAACATGTCTTGGGAGTGAATACTATAAAACTATCTTAAGACCTAACTTCTAACATTGCAATCATATATGTATCCTTTTTAGTTATATCATGAGAGAGATGATGTTGTGAAGATATTATAGAACGAAACAATCAAATAGTGGTAGACAACTGACATTACTGTGCGAATATGTGTATATTTCGGCTTGAAGGATTTATCTAGTTAATTTACTTTACGTTGTGTGATTTCTGCAGTATGCACCTGACGAGATGCAGCGAAATATGCCAGGCAATAAATCGTGCAATCTATTGTTTTGTCTTCGTTATTCACAATCAAATAGGCCTGCGGGGAATACAATATCAACATTGCACACACACACCCATACACGCACCCACACACACCCACCCACCCACATACACACAGCCACTCCCACACACATACACAAAACCGAGAAGACCCTCCGGTGATTACATTAAGGCATAAGGACGGGATGAGAAGAATAAATAGATGAAAAAATGAGAGCAATGAAGATAAAATGAAAATTTGAAAAAAAAAGTTGCTTCTTATCTCAGAATCCCTGCAGTTATACAAACACGAATGTCACTTTACGATGAGAGAGACAATAGTGTTTAAAATGTCTCTTTGTACACGATACAGGACTACGAAATGAGACTCAATATCAACAACACAATCAAACATATTACTAAACACGTGACAACTGCTATAGGGCTAATAATAGAATATATTACAGACTATTTTTATATATGCAGTGGAAATGTGGCTTCTGAGGAATATGGAAAGAATACGATGGACAGACAGAAAAACCAATCAGCATGTCCTGCAAAAAGCAAATGAAAATCGCAAACTGATAAGAGAGTTTAGACGTAGACGGTCAACATTTTTGGGCACAGTATGAGAAGAAATAAACAAGAGAACTTGGTGACAACAGGTCAGACTGACGAGAAAAGAACCAGGGGAAGCGTCAGGGTCTTTTCCTCACATCTGACTTCACTAGTATCTGTTTGTCCTCTACAGGATCTCCAGACTGGTGATTTTGTCTTAACCATCTTAGCCCTTTAACTCTGTACATGCGCCAATTAATAATTGTCTGTAGTTTATTACAAATCGTTTTTAGTAGCACAAAATTACATGAATGCATAGTTGCATATCCTTTACAGGATGTAGCGGTCAACACCAGCATTTTAGACAGTAATTCCTGGGCAGTTCAGTAGTTTCAGTTTCTTTCTGAAACAAAATGACATAGTTACACATAAACCATACTTTGTTGTTTCACTATTGCTACAGATTCAGCAGTAGCATCTGTTCTATTTAAAGAGTGTTGAAAATAGCTAGCTGCATATCCTTTACTGAACGTCGCAGTCAACCACATCATTCTTTAGCTGTTTGTGATTTCTTGGCAAATTTACTTTCAGTAGTTTACCATTTTTCTGAACCACCGGCACTCATACCATTGTATGAAAACCAATACAAGGCGGTTTGCTTCAAAATCGCCCACAGCTGTATTTCAAACGTAAATACACGACAGAAGGGTGTTGGTATATGTATCTATTCAGGGGAAGGGGGGAAGGCGGAAGGTTGGAATTTCGGTGTGATTACTATAGCTTCCAATTGTTACATTGTTTATTGTGTCAGGGAAAACAGAATTTAGGTCAGCATGGCCGAGCCGAATAGATACAAGTGCCCGTTCTTAAATATCTGGCGTGGTAATGCCGAGGTACTGGGTCCAACCTCTACACTGGTCTGATGAACTAAAATGGTGACTTCTCGTCCTTGACTTGGGGACGTAAATTACAAGTACCTCTGAAATCGGAGTGGGTTCACCTGATGGCGAGGGACACTGGTAATAGGGAAAGCTAATCCACACACAAAAATCATTCCTGTGCACTAGAAGTATTAACACATGCCTGCACTACGCTTGCGTTCAAAGCGAGCGAGCGCATACCCCCCCCCCCCCCCCCCCAAAAAAAAAACAACAACCAAAAAACCAAAAAAACAAAAACCCCCAAAAAATAAAAACAAAAACAAAAACACCAGAATCATTGCAAGAAAATACTACCAGAAAAATAATAAAATCCTGGGCATAATACACCGAGACGTGGTAGATAAGACACAAATAATACAGTTCAGCTATAAAAAGAAACAATAGAACCACCGCCCTACAAAGGCTGAAAGAAGGAAAAGAATAAGAAGGAGGAAGCCAAAGAAAGCGCAGTAGTAGTTATAGTAATAATAGCAGCAGCAGCAGCAGCAGCAGAAGAAGAAGAAGAAGAAGAAGAAGAAGAAGAAGAAGAAGAAGAAGAAGAAGAAGAAGAAGAAGTAGAAGAAGAAGAAGAAGAAGAAGAAGAAGAAGAAGAAGAAGAAGAAGAAGAAGAAGAAGAAGAAGAAGAATGCAACATGAGGATGTAGAAATGAAACAAAACAGCAATAAAGAAACAAAGCCAAACCCCCAGCCCCGTGTCCCATATTGTACCTCAACCCCGTGTCCCATATTGTAATCAGCCACGGATGTCCACGGTTCCTGATGTGTGCTGACAATGTGAGCAGCCCACAATCGCGCGTGCTGTCATCACGGGTTGCAAAGTCATTACCGAGGGGTGTAGGATATTTCTCTCTCGGACACGTAGCAGTTTGGGAAACAATTGAAACCCAGCCATCGTGGGTTAGTTTATCCCGACTCGTAAGTGTTGTGTTGGTTTAGTAATCAATGTATGTGGATATTGATTCGGTGTCTATACTATTCTAGCTTGGCTTTTGTGATACTGTAGTTATTAGTAAGTTTATATCACTTATATACGCCAGTTTAGACAGCTCAGACACAGTTATAACATGCTATATAATAGACATCACTTTAATCAGCCTGGAGACAGTGTAGTTAATAATATGTTATATTATATACGCCAATTTAATCAGCTCAGAGACAGTTATAACATGTTTTATAATAGACACCACTTTAATCAGCCTGGAGATTGTGTAGTTAATAATATGTTATATTATATACGCCAATTTAATCAGCTCAGAGACAGTTATAACATGTTATATATTATACACCGCTTACAGTCAGTCCAGAAACAGTATAGTTAATAATATGTTATATAATACACGCCACTTCAGTCAGCTGAGAGACTGGTATAGCATGTTATATAAAATACACGCCACTTCAGTCAGCTCAGAGACTGGTATAACATGTTATATAAAATACACGCCACTTCAGTCAGCTCAGAGACTGGTATAACATGTTATATAAAATACACGCCACTTCAGTCAGCTCAGAGACTGCTATAACATGTTATATAAAATACACTCCACTTCAGTCAGCTCAGAGACTGGTATAACATGTTATATATAAAATACACGCCACTTCAGTCAGCTCAGAGACTGGTATAACATGTTATATAATATACACCACTATAATCAGCTAAGAGACAGTTATAACACGTTATATAATATACACCACTATAATCAGCCCAGAGACAGTTATAACACGTTATATAATATACACCACATCATTCAGCCCTGAGAAAGTTATAACATGCTATATAAAATACACCACATCAGTCAGCCCTGAGAAAGTTATAACATGTTATATAAAATACACCACATCAGTCAGCTGAGAGACAGTTATAACATGCTCTATAAAATACACATCAGTCAGCCCTAAGAAAGTTATAACATGGTAAATAAAATACACCACATCAGTCAGCCCTGAGAGAGTTATAACATGCTATATAAAATACACCACATCAGTCAGCCCTGAGAAAGTTATAACATGCTTTATAAAATACACCACATCAGTCAGCCCTGAGAAAGTTATAACATGCTATATAAAATACACATCAGTCAGCCCTGAGACAGTTATAACATGCTATATAAAATACACCACATCAGTCAGCCCTGAGAAAGTTATAACATGCTATATAAAATACACCACATCAGTCAGCTGAGAGACAATTATAACATGCTATATAAAATATACCTCATAATTCAGCCTTGAGAGAGTTATAACATGCTATATAAAATACACCACATCATTCAGCCCTGAGAAAGTTATAACATGCTATATAAAATACACCACATCAGTCACCCCTGAGAAAGTTATAACATGCTGTATAAAATACACCACATCAGTCAGCTGAGAGACAATTATAACATGCTATATAAAATATACCTCATAATTCAGTCTTGAGAAAGTTATAACATGCTATATAAAATACACCACACCATTCAGCCATGAGAAAGTTATAACATGCTATATAAAATACACCACATCAGTCAGCCCTGAGAAAGTTATAACATGCTATATAAAATACACCACATCAGTCAGCTGAGAGACAGTTATAACATGTTATATAACATACACCGCATCAGTCAGCCCTGAGACATACTTGAAAGTAAAATTTAAAGAATTCTGTATCATACTTCGAGATGTGACCTGAACATACGGTGCTGGCTCCGATGCTTTCATAGAGCAATCAGCACTAGCAAGCGTATCTGGTCAATATTACACCGGCAGCAATCAGTACTAGCAAGCGTATCTGGTCAATATTACACCGGCAGCAATCAGCACTAGCAAGCGTATCTGGTCAATATTACACCGGCAGCAATCAGCACTAGCAAGCGTATCTGGTCAATATTACACCGGCAGCAATCAGCACTAGCAAGCGTATCTGGTCAATATTACACCGGCCGCCATTACATTTAAAGCCATTTCCCAGGCGTTTAATAATAGAGGAGTGTAGATAATTTAATGTAAACCTAGTTTTCAAGTTTTGTGGATTATTGATGAAACCCATTTTAGGCCAGGTCGAGCAGATAGACGAGATTCATTTTTAAAATTCCGCTTTGAAGCTAATTCAAACCTGTGACCACTGAGCTGGTAGGTTAGTGTACTACCCACAACACTGCATCGGCTTTCACACATTGAATACACAACCATTATGTCAAAATCACGACGATGTTTCTACACTATGTTTTCACTTTCTGGACAATGTATGGTTCCAGTTATTGCCAGTTATCAATCAATCAGGTGTCGTTTCGACAATGAAGGTTGGCTGCAATGGACCTCCAATACTGTCGTCTTGGTTTACATTCTGTCAGACTGCTGTTCGTCCATATCTTGATGTTATCTTCACACACGTATCGCTGTGTCTACCGCTTTCTTGCTTGCCGTCAACCTTACCCTCCATTATAGATTTTATAAGAGTGCTATTGTAGAACTGTTGTCATGATCAGTCATGCAAGTAAAATTCAACTATAAATCATAATGGGAAGACTTCGTAAGAAAATTGAAGAAGAGATTAACGTGGTTGTAGCTGGATTTAGACAAAGAAGAGGAATAAGAGATTACATACTCAACATGCGTTCAATAATAGAGAAGTGTAAAGAATTTAATAAGTTAATGTTTAACTTAAGTTTAATGTAACCCTGTTTTCATGTTTTGTGGATTATTCAAAGGCATTTGGCTGTGTACTACATCAAAATATGGTAGCGGGGTAGGGGTATCCCCTATCAAAGGAGAAGTAAGGCGCCTCCTTCCCTCCGCTAGCCTACGGGACACCCTTGGGCAAGGTGGAGTACCCGTTTAGCCCCCCGATCAGGGTTACGCTCCCGGGTAGGTGGAACCCGTTAGCTTTGGACAGCAATCCATCTAGGAGACGGAAAACTCCAAATATAAACCCCCAAGTTCAAGGTGGACCAGCGTGCTGAGGAACTGGATGGCCATGGGTTAACTGGTCGTGAACGTTGGACGTCTGACAGGCGTGCGGGGCGGCACCAGGTGTATGGACTCCTGCGGGTACATCCCCTGCCTCTTCCCTAGCAAGCAGGCAATGCTAGGGTGACCGTTTATTTCCTGCAATATCCAAACTTTGCCTATGGATTTATTTAAACATGGGAATCGAAGCCGGAGCTACGGAGCACGTGCTCTGCGCTTGACACATACCTCAGAGGCTAGCGAAGAGAGAGTGAGGAGGAGAAGACGAGGAAATGGTGTGAGACGACGGCATAGAAATAGGAGGGCAGGCGCCAGGAGAACAAGACGAAAAGTGGAGAGACTAGGTTTCAACTATGTAAGAGTGGGATACTGGAATTGTCGCAGTGCCAGACAGAGAGGTCCTGTATTGGAGAGACTAATATATGATTTTGACGTCCTCATGCTCCAGGAGCTAAATACAGACAAATACCATTGCCCTGGGTACGCCAGTTATATAAACCCTACTGGGCAGAAGAGACATGGACAAGGTCTGCTGGTGAAGGAAGGAGTGAAGCATGTGGTACTCGACTTGAGCCAGTGGAATCACAGTGCAAGAGAGGTCCAGGGTATACAAATGGAGATTGGTGGCTTAAGTTGGAACATCATAAATGTATATGCCACAGTGGACTGTTTTGTCAGAAAGGAACATTGGGACTGGCTTAAGGAACTGGAGGAATTACCAGGTGATAGGCTACTCATATGTGGAGACTTCAATGCAAGGAACAGAGATTGGGACAGTAGTGGAGAAAACCGACAGGGAATTGCCCTTGCAGATGCCATGGTGGACTCCGATGTGGTCTGCATAAATGATGGTAGGCCGACAAGAATGGCAATGAGGCCTGGCGATGCAGACACAGCTATTGACTTGGCACTTGTCTCCCAGTCATCAGTCCTTGATGTAAAGTGGAATGTTTTGAATGACCATGGGAGTGATCACATGCCATGCTCAGTCCTGATCTCTAAACCCAGGAAAGTTAAAGCTGGGAGAGCGCGCAAGACCTTCCGGTATGAGTGGACCGATTGCCTTCTTGGACGCCTCAGACAAGGGGCATGCAACAGGACTGTTAAAACTCCCTTTTTGCAGCCCCCATGGTGGACCCAGAAGTAGACCATGCTTGGAAAGCAAAGAGAGCTGCAGTGAAGCAGCTAAAGAAAGTGCGACAGACACTTCGAAGCTCACGAGAGGAAGTGGACACAGCGGAAAATGTCAAGAAAGACAAGGTGGAGGTTTTCAAGCGCTGTGCTGCAGAGGCCAAAAAGGCAAAATGGGAATGTTTCATGAAGGAGATTGGAGGTGATAAAACACTGCAAAAATTCTGGAAACTGCACAGGCAAATGCAGAGAAAAGATCGGCCGATGACAGTGGGAACAATCTATAGAGATGATGGTGTGCGCGTGACAACAGACAAAGAGAAAGGGGAGGCGTTTCTCCAGAGATTTTTAGAGCAGACCAATCATAATGATGCGGACACCAGGGATGCAGTTAGAGAGGAGCTATCTGGCACCACGAAGAATATGCAGTATGAAGACATCATACGGGTGGAAGATGTTAAACACATTTTGAAAAAGGCAAAAGACACGGCACCAGGGCCCGATGGGGTCAGGTATGGCCACATGAAGGGTTTGAGCGAAGCAGACCTGGAGGAGATGACCGACTGCTTTAACCAGAGCATTAGGACAGCATCAGTACCGCAGGATTGGGTGCACAGCTATCTCATCCCTCTCCCAAAACCATTCAAGGATCAGTCAAAGCTTAGCGGCTTTAGGATCATCACCCTTCAAAATACATTTGGGAAGGTTTTAGAGAAGATAGTCGCTGTCAAGCTGCAAGAGTTTTTGGAAAGCGGGAAGCTTCTTCCAAGAGGCCTGGGGAGCTACAGGCCAGGAAAAGATACCTGGTCAAATGCAGCCACTTTTGCCTTTGACGTTTATGAGGGGTTCCAGAGTAGACAGGAAACGATGGCGGTAGCGCTTGATCTTGAGGATGCGTACAATAGAGTTCGATATGATATTTTGATGACCGCACTGATGGAGAAGGGGGTAAATCCCTGGTTGGTGAACTGGATAGCAGCCGTCCTGCACTCTCGTCGGGTAGCTCTCCGTCTGGGTGCATGGACCTCAGAGCCACATATGTTAACCCCGGGACTGCCACAGGGATCTGCAGTCTCACCGGTGCTCTTTAATGTGTATACGAGCAAGATTGCAAACCTAGAAGCACCAGGGGTTGGAAGAATACTAACATTTGCAGATGATATTCTTGCATATAGGCAGGGGAGAGATAGGGAGCAAACAGCCCAGGAGTTACAGGCGACAGTAGATAAAGTGATTGACTGGTGCACAGAAATGAGTGCTGTCATCCACCCGGAAAAGGCGGCTGTTTTGTGGTGCTCTCTGGACAACAGGATTGTAAGAGCTGATGTCCCAAGCCTCGCGATAGATGGTAGAAATGTCAGCAGAGAGAACAAACTGAAGTATCTGGGGATCACATTTGACAGGAGCCTATCCTTCAAGGACCATGTGGAGACGGTCATGACAAGATCTCAAAAGGGACTCAATGCACTTAAAACTATGGCTGCAATGGACATAGAGCAGAGAATGCTTTTCACACTATAACAGCACTTGATCCTCTCAGTAATTGATTATGGATTAGGTCTGCTCACTGTCTCAGAGAGTCAGCTGGTGAAGTTAGAGCGCATACAGAACGATACTATGCGGGTCATTCTGGGATGCACTAGAGACACCCCAGTAGTGTGTATGCGTTACATCCTTGGTCTGCCGACTGTTGCTGGTAGGCTCAAGGTGATGCAGGCGAAGGCATACCTCAGAGTAGCTGCAGACACAGACCACCCACTGCATGAGGCGCTGGACGCAGTTAAGGGTCAGCGACTGATAAGAGGGAAATCATGGATGGCTCAGGCGGAGGATACGATCAGACAGGTGTGCCCCTTGGAGAACATTAGGCGTGGAGAGGAGTGGGTCAGAGTGCCAGCGGAGCAGTCAGACTTGTGCAGAGTTATAATCACATTAAGCCGGGAGTGCAGGGAGTGGCCAGCAGGGGCCACGGAAGTGGAAATCCAGCAACTAATTCAGGACAATGCTCACTCGAGTGATGTGATTATCTACACAGATGGTTCGGTGTCAAGAGGTGAGAGAAGTGGCTGGGGGTTCATAGCCAAAGCTAATGGTCGATGTTTGGGGCAGGAGAGCCTGGCATATGATACCACAACATCCAGCTTAAGAATGGAAGTGGAGGCAGTCACTGCGGCTCTCCGCTGGATGGAGAATACGACACACACACACACATCGTGATTGTAACTGACTCAGAAAGCATGCTGACGAGGGTGAGGACGGGCAGACTTCGTGCGGAGTGGCTTGCTTCGCTTCGGAGGTCACGGGTGACAAGCATCGCCTGGATCTTTTCTCCGGGGCATGCCGGTGTGCTGGGAAATGAACAGGCGGACAGATTGGCTGGCTCTGCAGAACTTGGCGGAGTATTGATACATGACAAGGCAGACGTGGTTGCGGCCTTGTGGGAGCACGTGCACACCTCGGAGGAGCAAATGGATTACCGTGGTCTGGCAAGAATGAGACAACGAGGAGTGACGAAGGGATCTGGCCGACGCTCAACGCTTAGACGAAAGGCGAGACGGACTTATAATCAAATTGCTACTGGTACTATTAGTGTTGGAACTCTTCGCTGGCTGCTGAGGGTGGGGACGGAGCACTTATGGGAATGCCCCGAATGCTGTGATGTCGATTCCTAAATCAATCAATCAATCAATCAATCAATCAATCAATCAATGCATCAAAAACTTTTGGAAATCATGAGGAAAATTGGCTTTCCATCACATGTGTTACAACTCATAAAATGCTCTATCTAGACCAGTGGTTCTCAACCTTTTTTGGCCAATGCAGCCCTTCACCATATATTCAGAATGTCACCCCCTTTCGTATTTCCTCCCTCTAAATCCCTTCCCCCCTCCCCTTCGCAGTATACGTCAAAGTTGAATCTAAATTTAATAACACAAAGACACCTACATAAAACTTGATTTGCGAGTCTACTTACGTTATAAAACACATTTCAGAAGGGTGAGAAGTAGAGAAACGTAAAGTATGAAGGAAAAAACAATATCAAGTAATCGGTTCTTGTTTTAACGCTATCTTGAAATAATCTTAATCCCCCACCCCTTCCTGGAAACCCTAAAGTTACCCCCCTCCCCCCTTTCCACCCCGAGAGGGGGAATTCCCCACCGGTTGAGAACCACTGATCTAGACCAACAAGCAGCTGTTAGAATAGACGACGAGACATCAGACTGGTTTGGCATCAAGTAAAGACTCCGTCAGATTAAACTGAATATGGAGAAAGAAATGTATGTTAATAAGACACAAATTGGACGTGGTGGATAATTTCGAATATCTTAGGTCATTAATTAATTGTAGTTTATGGTCTCCAGCTTCATGACGGTAGGCAGAGGATCTCTTTTTTGTTTTTGGGAGACAATGGCGACGGTCATCGACCAGGATGGTCACTGCTAGGAAGGAAGGCAATGGCAAACTACCTGCTTTACAGATGTCCAATAATATCATGTACTGCAATCTCATCGATAATCAGAGAAACGGCGTAAATGGGTGCTTCCATAGGAGCAGTCCTCGCCCGGTAGGGGTAGTCATGTGCACCATGTGACTCCAGACCGTCATCAGGCGACTAGGTGCAAAAGAATATCAACATTGAAAGTAGGAACTTGGAATGTAAGAACTATGAGTGGGGATGGACAATTTGATAACATTAAGACTGAAATGAGAAGACTAAATATTAACCTGTTAGATATATGTGAGACCAGATGGACAGGAATGGGCATTATAACACCTGAGGAATATAGAATAATCTATTTTGGTGGCGAGAAACAACAGCGAGGAGTAGCAATTATAATGAGTACAGAGAGAACAAAATCGATCAAAGGATATTGGACTGTATCAGACAGATTGTTACTAGTGAAGTTGAGTGGAAGACCTTTTGATGTCAATGTCATACAAGTTTATGCACCAACAGCAGACAGTAGTGATGATATAGCATTGATGAATTTTACAATGATTTAGAGAAAGCCTTCAAGAAATGTAAGAATTCTGAAGTAAATATCATAATGGGTGACTTGAATGCCTAAGCTGGAAATCAACAGGACGGATGCATAGTAGACAAGTATGGACTAGGGGAACAGAATGAAAGAGATTGCAGACTTGTACAGTGGGCAAAAGAGCATGATGTGATTATTGGAAACACCTGACATAAACAGCACCTAAGGAGATTATGGACATGGAGGAGTCCTGATCATAGGATCAGAAATCAGATTGATTACATTCTCATCAACAGAAGATTTCGAAATGCCTTAAAAGTCACAAAAACTTTACCAAGCACAGGCTGCTACAGCTATCATAGATTAATCTTAATCAAAATACATATACCATTGAAGAAAGTCAAATATACACCAAGAAACACAAAATTTGATATATGGACACTGAAGAGTGGGGAGATAAAAGCTAAATTCAACGTAGAGGTAAACAGCAGATTTGATGCATTGTCCGATATGGAAACAGTATTTCAATATGCCAGCGACCAAATGAGAAATATTAAAGAAATCAGTCAACCAAGCTGCAGAAACAACCATCCCAAAAATAAAGATAATAGGACGCAAGAAATGGATGACGGAAGGTATCTTAAAACTCATGGAAATAAGAAGAAATAACAAAAACAACAAGGAAAACTATTAAGAGATTCACAGGAAAATTAGGAAGCTATGCAAAGAGGCAAAAGAAACATGGCTGGATGAAAATTGCAAGGAAATTAAAAACCAACGCAACACTCGGAAAACCAAATTAATGCACAGAAGAATTAATGACATCACTAACGAAAGAACACACACTTCAACGGGTTGCCTAAAAACCAAAGATGGCAAAATCATATTAGAAAAAGATCAGATTTTACATGCGTGGTCAGATTATATGAAAGACCATTTTGATGATACAAGAGAAGAACAATATGATCATCGGAGTAATAATGAAGGACCATACATTTTAAAGATGGAAGTTCTGAATGCTCTTAACCATATTAAAACTGGCAAAACCCCGGGTACAGATAACATCACAATAGAAATGATCAATACCTTAGAAGAATATGGAATATACCAAGTCACCAGAATGCTGAACGCAACATATGGTACGGGAGGTATACCTCCTGATTCATGTAATTCTATATTTATTGCAATCTCGAAGAAATCAGGAGCCATGGAATGTGATCAACATCGAACAATTAGTATAACGAGCTACATCACGAAGATTTTGCTGAGAATTGTCATGCAAAGAGTTAGGAAGAAATACATCCCGAAATCTCATCTCATCTCATCATGTTCCTCTTGTACCTTGCGGTGTCGAGGTGAAGTATAAACTTCGTGAGAGTGCCCGGTTATGGGCTTCGTATATCGACATTCCCATGGATTCTGTTATTCCCTCAGTCCAACGTTTACGTGGTCGGCCTCTTCCTCTGTTTCCATCTGGTCTGTACATCATTGCTTGTTGTGGCATGCTGTTAACTGGTAGCCTACTTGCATGGCCAAACCATTTGACTTGCTGCTTTCTAATAAAATCTAGAGCAGCTTTAACCCCTACTTTAGTCCTGATTTCTTCATTTCTGATCTTATCTCTTCTTGATACGTTGAGTATTCTTCTCAGAAACCTCATTTCTGTTGTTGTGATTTTTCTTTTCTCTTTTTCTGTCATTGTCCAGGTTTGGCATTGGTAGCACAGAGTTGGTAGGAAGATTGTGTTGTAAAGTGCTTTCTTAGTAGTTATTGATACATGTTTGTTCTTTAGTATTGGTGCCATTTGTCAATGAGTTGATTTGCCTTATTGCACCTATTTTCGATCTCGTCTTCTGATCTGCCATTTGATGATATTATACTTCCTAGGTACTTGAAGCTCTTTACTTGTTTCAAGGGATGTTCGTTTAGGTGAATTGTTGCTGTTTGTTCTTCTTTAGTTATAGTCATTACCTCTGTTTTGCTTGTGCTAATTTTCATGTTATGTTCCCTACACATTTCGTTTAGACTATTCATGTGGTCTTGTAATTCACCTTCTGATTTTGCTATTAGTGCTTGGTCGTCCGCAAACAGGAGTTCTCTAATGGTTAGATTTGCAGATGGTTCTTCTTCTGTGTTCTCGTCATGCGGTATTCTTGCTGTCTCTGCTTGGCTGGTTTCTTTACATATGTTGTCTATATATGTTATGAACAAGAGAGGGGACAGGACACAACCTTGTCGTACTCCAGATCGTATGGTGAAGGGTTCTGAGTGTTCTCCAGTTGCTCTCACTATGCATTCACTGTTGTTGTATAAACTTCTGCAAATAGGAGCCGAAAAATGTGGGTTTGTAGAAGGCAAGGGTACAGTAAATGCTGTGTATATACTGAGAACAGTAATTGAACGTTCTATAGAAGTAAACAAAGATGTATATCTTTGCTTTATTGACTACACACAAATTTCAATAAAGTGAGACTGTCGACATGATAAGGATGTTTGAAGATCTACAAATTGATGGAAAAGACCTTAGACTTGTAAGAAAAACATATATAGGAAACAACAAGCTGGCATCAGAATTGATAATGATGTAAGCCAATATCAGCCTATTAAAAGAGGTGTGAGACAGGGATGTATAATGTCTCCAGATCTTTTTTCCCTGTACAGTGAAAATATGTTCAAAAATATTGAAGATATGGAAGTAACCAACATTGGGGAGACGATACATCAATAACATTAGATATGCAGATGATACAGTCTTGATTGCAGACAATGAACAGGATCTGCAACATTTAGTAGATGCGGTTGTTGCACACAGTGAACAACTAGGGTTAGAAGTGAATAGTAAGAAGACACAGATTATGGTCGTCACTGGGAAGAAGGGAAAACCACAATGTGATATACGAGTAAATGGGCATATTCTTAAGCAAGTGAATCGGTACCGTTATCTCGGAACAATCATAACATCTGATGGGGGATACCTTGAAGAGATTAGAACAAGAATTGCCATTGCGAAGGTAGCCTTATGCAAGATGAAAAACATACTGACCAATAAAAAGATATCAATTGAAACGAGAAAAAGAGTGTTGAAGTGCTACACAGAACATGTACTTTTGTATGGATGTGAAGCATGGACAATGAGCAGTCAAGCTGAAAAACATCTGATGGCTATGGAAATGTGGTTTCTGAGGAAAATGCAAAGAATACCATGGACAGACAGAAAAACCAATGAACATGTCCTTCAAGAAACAAATGAAGATCGTAAACTGATTAGAGTCATTAGACGTAGACAGTCAACATTTTTTGGGCATGTTATGAGAAGAAATGAATTGGAGAACATGAAGGCAAGATCGAAGGGAACAGACCAAGGGGAAGACCGAGAAGTAAATACCTGGATACTTGGCCACGTGGCATGGTCGAGACAGGAACACGGAGCTGATCTACGACTCTGGTGATCGAGTGAGATGGCAAAACATGACCATCGACGCTTATCGGCACGGCACATGATGGATGGAGGTCATTAATTACCAACAATGGTAACACAATGAATGAAATTAAAAGACGAATATCTATTGCTCTTCAAAAACTAAAACAACTAAATAAATTGTGGAGAGGACCAAATATACGTACATAAATTATATTTTTAAGAGCATGCATCTTTCCCGATTGTAACATGCGACTGTGAGATCTGGACACTTAATAAACGAAACTGAACAGCGCATAAATACCTTTGAATATAAATGAGACGGGTTCTAAGATTATCTTGATACAGACAAGAACAAATGGATCGATACGACAAGATATGAATATTGAAGAAGATTGGCCACTAAAGACAATAAAACAAAGAAAATTGAAATATTTTGGTCACCTGAAACGTCATGAAAGTTTGGAGAGAACAATAATGCCCTGGAAGAGAGGAAGGACAAGACCAAAGAGAGGATTGGTGCAGGATGTGGCGGATGATCTCCAGATGGGTGTATCGGAAGCTGGACATCCTGCTTATGATTGAGAAGTTTTCCGGATAGTTGTTACGGGAGCGAGGTTCTGCAAAGGAGATGCTACTGAATGAATAAATGAATGAATGAATGAATGAATGTATGAACGAATGAACGAACGAACGAACGAATGAATGAATGAATGAACGAACGGACGAATGAATGAATGAATGAACGAATGAATGAATGATAGTGTAGAAATATTACACTTGCTTCAATTGCCAGTTACAAAGTATAGTGACAAACCATTCAACACCCTCTGAAGCCCAATGAGCGCATGGTGATAGACCGATGTTTGTATATCTAGCTAATCGGCACTCACTAGTGATGTGGTCAGTATAATGCCACAGTGCTTCAACGACTCTTTACCCCAGGCCGTGTTCCCACTGATAATATACCCCAGGCCGTGTTTCCATTGACAGTATACCATAGGCCGTGTTTCCACTGACAGTATACCACAGGCCGTGTTTCCACTGACAGTATACTCCAGGCCGTGTTTCCACTGACAGTATACCACAGGCCGTGTTTCCACTGACAGTATACCACAGGCCGTGTTTCCACTGACAGTATACTCCAGGCCATGTTTCCACTGACAGTATACCCCAGGCTGTGTTTCCATTGACAGTATACCACAGGCCGTGTTTCCACTGACAGTATACTCCAGGCCGTGTTTCCACTGACAGTATACTCCAGGCCATGTTTCCACTGACAGTATACCCCAGGCTGTGTTTCCATTGACAATATACCACAGGCCGTGTTTCCACTGACAGTATACTCCAGGCCGTGTTTCCACTGACAGTATACTCCAGGCCGTGTTTCCACTGACAGTATACCCCAGGCCGTGTTTCCACTGACAGTATACCCCAGGCCGTGTTTCCACTGACAGTATACCCCAGGCCGTGTTTCCACTGACAGTATACCCCAGGCCGTGTTTCCACTGACAGTATACCCCAGGCCGTGTTTCCACTGAGAGTATACTCCAGGTCGTGTTTCCACTGACAGTATACCCCAGGTCGTGTTTCCACTGACAGTATACCCCACCAGGCCGTGTTTCCACTGACAGTATACCCCACCAGGCCGTGTTTCCACTGACAGTATACTCCAGGCCGTGTTTCCACTGACAGTATACCCCAGGCCGTGTTCCCACTGACAGTATACCCCGGGTCGTGTTTTCACTGACAGTATACCCCAGGCCGAATTTCCACTGACAGTATACTCCGGGCCGTGTTTCCACTGACAGTATACCCCAGGCCGTGTTTCCACTGAGAATATACTCCAGGTCGTGTTTCCACTGACAGTATACCCCAGGCCGTATTTCCACTCACAGTATACCCCAGGCCGTGTTACCACTCACAGTATACCCCAGGCCGTGTTTCCACTCACAGTACACCCCAGGCCATGTTTCCACTCACAGTATACCCCAGGCCATGTTTCCACTCACAATATACCCCAGGCCATGTTTCCACTCACAGTATACCCCAGGCCGTGTTTCCACTCACAGTATACCCCAGGCCGTGTTTCCACTCACAGTATACCCCAGGCCATGTTTCCACTCACAGTATACCCCAGGCAGTGTTTCCACTCACAGTATACCCTAGGCCATGTTTCCACTCACAGTACACCCCAGGCCATGTTTCCACTCACAATATACTCCAGGCCATGTTTCCACTCACAGTATACTCCAGGTCATGTTTCCACTCACAGTATACACCAAGCAGTATTTCCACTGATAGTATACCCCAGGCCATGTTTCCACTCACAGTATACTCCAGGCCATGTTTCCACTCACAGTATACTCCAGGCCATGTTTCCACTCATAGTATACTCCAGGCCATATTTCCACTCACAGTATACTCCAGGCCATGTTTCCACTCACAGTATACTCCAGGCCATGTTTCCACTCATAGTATACTCCAGGCCATATTTCCACTCACAGTATACCCCAGGCCATGTTTCCACTCACAGTATACTTCAGGCCGTGTTTCCACTCACAGTATACTTCAGGCCATGTTTCCACTCACAGTATACTCCAGGCCATGTTTCCACTCACAGTATACTCCAGGCCATGTTTCCACTGATAGTATACCCCAGGCCATGTTTACACTGATAGTATATCCCAGGCCATGTTTCCACTCACAGTATACTCCAGGCCATGTTTCCACTCACAGTATAACCCAGGCCATGTTTCCACTGATAGTATACCCCAGGCCATGTTTCCACTCACAGTATACTCCAGGCCATGTTTTCACTGATAGTATACCCCAGGCCATGTTTCCACGCACAGTATACTCCATGACGTGTTTCCACGCACAGTATACTCCAGGCAATGTTTCCACTCACAATATACTCCAGGCCATGTTTCCACTCACAGTATACTCCAGGCAATGTTTCCACTCACAATATACTCCAGGCCATGTTTCCACTCACAATATACTCCAGGCCATTTTCCACTCACAATATACTCCAGGCAATGATTCCACTCACAGTATACTTCAGGTCATGTTTCCACTCACAGTATACCCCAGGCCATGTTTCCACTCACAGTATACCCCAGGCCATGTTTCCACTCACAGTATACCCCAGGCCATGTTTCCACTCACAGTATACTCCAGGCCATGTTTCCACTCACAATATACTCCAGGCCGTGTTTCCACTGACTGAATACTCCAGGCCGTGTTACCACTCACAGTATACTCCAGGCCATGTTTCCACTCACAATATACTCCAGGCCATGTTTCCACGCACAGTATACCCCAGGCAATGTTTCCACTCACAGTATACCCCAGGCCATGTTTCCACTCACAGTATACCCCAGGCCATGTTTCCACTCACAGTATACCCTAGGCCATGTTTCCACTCACAGTATACTCCAAGCCATATTTCCACTCACAGTATACTCCAGGCCATGTTTCCACTCACAGTATACCCCAGGCCTTGTTTCCACTCACAGTATACCCCAGGCCGTGTTTCCACTCACAGTATATTCCAAGCCATATTTCCACTCACAGTATACCCCAGGCCGTATTTCCACTCACAGTATACCCCAGGCCATGTTTCCACTCACAGTATACTCCAGGCCATGTTTCCACTGATAGTATACCCCAGGCCATGTTTCCACTGATAGTATACCCCAGGCCATGTTTCCACTCACAGTATACCCCAGGCCATGTTTCCACTCACAGTATACTCCAAGCCATATTTCCACTCACAGTATACCCCAGGCCGTATTTCCACTGACAGTATACCCCAGGCCATGTTTTAACTGACGTATACTCAGTGCCGTTTCACAATCGATTGCTTATAAACATACAGTCAATGTGATTGAGAAAACTATTTCCTGGACCTCTGAATGCACAAAGGCGTCTAGGATGTTGCTGAAAACTTTACAACCACGTCATGTTTTATTTGTCGTTGCTTCATTTTTACTGTTGCTTCGTTGTAGTTTTTAAAAACTTCGCAACTTAAATTACCGTGGTAAACAATTGACATTACTGTGGGAACATGTGTATAGTTCAGCTTGAAGGACTCATCTAGTTATTTTACTTTATGTTGTGTGAGTTCTGCAGTATGTACCTGACGAGATGCAGCGAAATATGCCAGCAATAAATAGTGCAATGTATTGTTTGTGTCTTCGTTATTCAAATTCACTACGGGAAAGCATTGTTTTGAAAGCAGTTGTTTCCGATTATCATATATCCTTGCCCATCCAACCAGTTTCATCAAGTCTCATTTCTCTCTCCAAGGCCATATGAACCAAAAACATATTGATCTTTTTCTTCTCCAGCATTTGCATTGAAATCTAATACTAAAGTTGTTTCACAGTTTCTAGATAATGAGATATAGAACAGTAATCATCATGTGCCCTGCCAACTGGCATAGGTGTTAATTTATCTATACAGATCTTTGTATTAGGTGTTTTGGATCCATTTCACTGAAATAATCCTCCATGCCACCGACCTATCCATCCAAAATACGAGTATTTACGTAATTTCTCCCGTACTCAGTCATGGATAATGTTTGTTTTCATTTCTTAGCGGTCAGTTCACATACACTGATTGCTAATTACACAATAAATAACAAAGGACACCGCACTACAGTCAACAGTGCATTTCAGAGTACTTATACTGTCAGCACAAGCCACGTGATGATTTAGTCGTGACCAAATAATGGACTGGAGATGCTAATGATCCAAGTAAAGCAACTCAAGCAAGACATGGCGAGCGCCAGCCGACGACTTTCTTTGTTAATTGGTAGTGCTGTTGCTAGAGTTAATACGTGCTAAATTTGTCTGATATGAGGTGTTATAGAGACTGCATACATGACTCTGTGTAAATGATATTTGATTGTTCTCTCTCTTTACGTCTTTCCCGCCGTCTTTACAACCACGTCATGTTTTATTTGTCGTTGCTTCCTTTTTATTGTTGCTTCGTGGTAGTTTTTAAAGACTTCGACATTACTGTCTGGTTGACTGTGTGGTTGCTGCTCAGCAAATGTTCCGAGAAGGCGGAATTCGATGTTTTATGATCTGTCGACTGCACAGGGATTCCACCCAAACATGTATATTCGGCTACTCGATGTGGCTAATTAGCCTTGCCATTCTGCCTATGTAAGTCGCTTGGCACTCACACTTGAATTGATAAATATTTTGATTTGGTGTATACAGACAATGATTCTTTCACAGATAGAATAGGTATCAATGTGGCTTTATATCTGATCATTGGTTCAGCAGCAAAGAATGTTTGGCTGCCTGCTGTTGTAAGTCGATCATGTATTCGTTTCTTTACATTATCTCCTAGGCAGGTCTTAATCTAGCACTAGTGACAACACTATAGGGACCTGTAGGGTTAAAGTCACTTGAATATCCTTTACAGGACGTGGCAGTCAACACCAGCAATTTTTGCTGTTGTTGATGTCTTGGCAATATACGTTCAGTAGTTTGCCATTGCTTTCTGAACGACTATTTCGTAAAAAACCAGCGCAACGCGGTCTGCTGCCAAATCGCGGTCTGCTGCCAAATCGCGCACAGCTGTGTTTCGAACGCTAGTATGCGGGATCACGAACCGCGCCCTTAAAGCCTTTGCCACTGAGACGGCATCCTTTAGGGTAAACCAAGAATAATAAAATGAAAACTGACCATGTAAGTCGTAAGAGTTGACTAAAGATGATTGGCGCGAAATTGATACCCCACAAAATCCAACCAATCATTAGCAAATCTACAAAGGGACTTGGGTGACTTAACTGAGAGTTAATACTCCATTTGGAGATGAAAGGCAGAGCGATGGGCAAATATAGTCCCATAGGAGTCATTGTCATAGTAGTGTGACGTGCTCACGTACTCTAGGCCACGAACAGAATTAACTAGAGTGGTCAGTTTCCATGGGTTATGTCTATATCAGGCTGTGATAGTATTCCACCTTCTTTAGCCAACCTGTCGGCCTTATTTCCAGGTATTTTGCAATGTGAGCGGATTCCTTGTAATTTTTGGTTTGGATTACTGACACAATCTAAAAATCTACAGAGAGCTGCTCTTTTCTGGTAGTTCTGCACTGTTTCAACTCTTCAGTATTGAAATCAACTTACTTCTCGTCTGTAGAGAGAAATGTGTTTCTCTTAATTTTTCTTTTCAACAACATTTCTGCTACTAATTTTTAACTTTCTCTATCTCTGCTCTGGAGTATCTTTCGCATTTTCCAGTTATCTACTGACCTTTTCTCTATCTCTGGATTAGAATAATTAGAATATATTTCTATGTTATACCTTCCAACACATGAAATGTTCACTTCCTCTAGTTTGTGTTGTTGTTATATCAAGTTACTGTTGTTGTCAAGGGACCTTTAAATCACACAGAATAAACTGTGGTAGATAGTTTAGAACATCTGTCTAAACTATGGAGGGTTACAGAATGCAAATACTTAGTCATCCCAGATGACGACAGTTCTATGTATGTAGTAGTACCAATTCCCCTAGACATGTGTTAAGCTTTGAGCCTGTATTTTTTTTAAATATGCCACACATTAAGATAAACCATCATCCAGTGAAGTAATACTGTATAGTTTTACATGAGTTTGATTTAGGGGCAACGCAGGAAGGCCATCATAGATTTTGTTCCAAACTCTATAAGTCTAGCCTTCCCTCCTAATCCTGCTATAGTATCCTATAACATATACAAAAGATGGCATATTTACAATAAACGTGTATTCTTTAAACACATAATGGACATTTTATAATACATGTGACTTCATAGCATACTAATAATGAAGTATTTATAATATGTGCGAATTATTGTGTATCAAGCACTTGTCCTTAGTACTCTTCTTTATGGCAGCGAAGCCTGGTCAGTTTACTCACACCAACAGAAACCTTTAAACAGCTTTTATATGTGGTGTCTGCGAAGAATACTTGGTGTTAAATGGCAAGATACATTAACAAATATGAAGAATTGGAAAGATTGGGTTGCGTGATAGTTTGTTCCATGCTCAGTCTTCGTAGACTTAGATAGATAGGACATATTTGGAGGATGGATGATGGTAGAATACCAGAGGACATATTTGTTATTGAATTATAGATGGGTAAAGGATCTTGGGGTCGGTCTCTACTATGACACAAAGATGTGTATAAGCAGGGCATAATTTATACAGGCATTGATAATGCACATTGGGAGCAAACCGCCGCTGAACGTGTTGCATGGAGGACAAAGATCATAAATGGAAAAAGACGAAGGAGAAATGATGCAGATAGGTCACACACTGAGTGTGTGAAAGGTCAGATGGTGCGTGATGGAGGAAATGACCATGCGTTCACATGCATCCAGTATGGACGAACGTTTACCTCGCAGATTGGTCTGATCAGTCACAATCGCTACTGCCATGGGTTGTAATTATGCCTTTCTTAAATGCACAATACAACAAACTATCGTCTGTCAAGACGGCAAGGTGACAGGAGCAGAATTATTGTATATAAACAATGAAGCCCTCGCAAATTCCACTGTTTTCATATCCTTCTTGTAAGACTTATGTGCAGAGACTAAAGCGATAGGATAATATTAGCGTGCAAAGAAGATGCGATAATGTAAATACCATTCCTCGAATTTCGTCTCTTATTAACTTTGTTTGCAATGTTAGCGCTGGAAGCTCCAAGAACCACTGGATATATTCATCACACCTGCCCGTATCAACCATGAGTAATTATGTTTACAGACGACAGCCTCCGATTATTACAATCAATAGAACCGGTGATAGAGGTTTGCAATCTCACTGTGCCATGCCATTCCCACCTTCATATTCAAAATATCTTTCGTGGTCTACACATGTGTACATACAATGGCACTTTAGGGGGGAAAATGTACAAGTAATTTGTAAACACTACGTCAGAAGAATATGTGCTCACTAACGATGTTACGGTTTAATGTATTATACCATGTATTTATATGGTCATGTTTAGGGTTGAGTAGCTATAGATGATTAAATGCTACTGACGTTTGCTGTTTTTATCCAAAATAACTAGTCTTAGTAGAGATGGTACTTGTGTAGTGGGTAGAGAGAACATTCTCTACGACAACCTCAGTAAGACAGCTGAAAGATATTATTGTTTGATTGTTCAGCTGAAAGATATTGTTGTATGTTTGTTCAGCTGAAAGATATTGTTGTATGTTTGTTCAGCTGAAAGATATTATTGTATGTTTATTCAGATTTAAGATATTATTGTATGTTTATTCAGCTAAAAGATACTATTGTATGTTTATTCAGATTTAAGATATTATTGTATGTTTGTTCAGCTAAAAGATATTATTGTATGTTTGTTCAGCTGAAAGATATTATTGTATGTTTGTTCAGCTAAAAGATATTATTGTATGTTTATTCAGATGTAAGATATTATTATATGTTTGTTCAGCTAAAAGATATTATTGTATGTTTATTCAGCTGAAAGATATTATTCTATGTTTATTCAGCTAAAAGATATTATTGTATGTTTGTTCAGCTAAAAGATATTATTGTATGTTTGTTCAGCTAAAAGATATTATTGTATGTTTGATCAGCTGAAAGATATTAATGTCTGTTTGTTCAGCTGAAAGATATTATTGAACGTCCGTTCAGGTGAAAGATATTACTGTATGTTTGTTCAGCTGAAAGATATTATTGTATGTTCAGCTGAAAGATATTATTGTATGTTTGTTCAGCTGAAAGATATTATTGTATGTGTTCAGCTGAAAGATATTATTGTATGTTTGTTCAGCTGGAAGATATTACTGTATGTTTGACAGGTGAAAGATATTGTTGTATGTTTATTCAGGTGAAAGATATTATTGTATGTTTATTCAGCTTTAGGATATTATTGCATATTTGTTCAGCTGAAAGATATTATTGTATGTTTGATCAGCTGAAAGATATTAATGTCTGTTTGTTCAGCTGAAAGATGTTATTGAACGTCCATTCAGCTGAAAGATATTACTTTATGTCTGTTCAGCTGAAAGATATTATTGTGTGTTTCTTCAGCCGAAAGATATTATTGTATGTTTGTTCAGGTGAAGGATATTACTGTATGTTTGTTCAGGTGAAGGATATTACTGTATGTTTGTTCAGCTGAAAGATATTACTGTATGTTTGTTCAGGTGAAGGATATTACTGTACGTTTGTTCAGCTGAAAGATATTATTATATGTTTATTCAGCTTTAAGATATTATTGCATGTTTGTTCAGCTGAAAGATATTACTGTATGTTTGTTCAGCTGAAAGATATTATTGCATGTTTGTTCAGCTGAAAGATATTAATGTCTGTTTGTTCAGCTGAAAGATATTAATGTCTGTTTGTTCAGCTGAAAGATATTATTGTATGTCCGGTCGACTGAAAGATCCCGTCAAGACTCAAACGACCTGAACATCAAATGGCCGGAGACAAGACCAGTCTGTTCACTTAAGACTGCCTGGCGCTTCGAAGATCGAGGATGTTTTACCAGAGTCTGTCTTTCGGTTCAGGAAGTGCAATTTTCTAGAAGACGTCTGCCTGGAGATGGTAGCTAGTGCTACGGTGCTCGTACTCTGTGCGACGCATGCGGTAGATCGCTCAGCGGAAAGAGACCAAGCCATATGGGATAAAATCCGGTGCAATAAAGTTGATCGTCTTAACTTTAAACTTTTTTTTTTAAGAAAAAATAAAACCAC